>SNQJ01S0012837.1:76059-89368 GCA_010110895.2 Picea sitchensis
TCCCCCATCTTAAGGACTCATAGGATACTTACTTTGAGCAAAGGGCCATATATGAATCTACAATACTTGTGGTCAAACCTACATGGAATTCCTTCCGGGATGTCATTAAAGAAAAATACTACCTTATTGGAAGTTACAAGGACCAGTACACCAAATGCACCACCCTGCATCAGGAAAGGGACGAGACAGTATTGGATTTCACCAATATTTTCCATACCCTACTCACCAAATTGGTTATCAAAGACTCTGAGTGACATCTGGTTTTGAAATATCACGACTATTCACATAGATACATTCAAACAGAAATGGATTTTCTGGACATTGCATCATTAGGTACGCCTTATAGATATGTTTTCAAGATCGAGCATAATATTAAGCAAAAGAGGCGAGAGTTTGGATATGAAAACTCCTCACAGTCGAAGCAGGACAAAGGCGGCCCCAACCCATGCAACAAGGGACAGAGCAAAGATGGGCACTCTCAGGACAACAAGTCCAAGATGAAACACAAGAAGGGTAATGAGAAGTCAAAGAGGGGCATGGGAAAATGGTGTGAATACCATAAAATCCCTTGGCACAACACCAAATAATGTCGCTCCATGCAGTCACTCGTGTTTGAGTTGAAGGCTTATGAGTTTGAGGCCGATTCTGACTCTGAATCAAATCCAGAAGGAGGGATGTGGATTATCAATGTTGAACCCAGTGCCATTATTGCTACCAACAAAGTCTAGCCAAGTGAACCAGAAGAACCAAAGGAAGGGGAACACCTCTCTCACTCACAAATGTGGGTAAAGGGGGCTCTTCTTCATTTCATTGTCAATAGAGGAAGTCAGAAGAACCTAATATCAGCAGATGTCATCAAGCGGTTGGACCTACCAACGACACCACACCCACATCCCTACACCATCGGTTGGCTTCACCAAGGAAGAGATATTTGTGCCAACCAATAGTGTCACCTGCCCTATGGCATCAAGCCTTTTAAAGACGAGGTATTGTGTGATGTTTCTCCCCTTGAAGTTTGTGATTTTATTTTAGGAAAACCATATTTGTGGAAGTGTCATGTTGTTTATGAGTCTAGACCCCACAGTGTTATTATTAATTTGGGTAGACAATTGTACAGGAGAATAGAGGTAGTGTTGCCTACTGTTATTTCTTTAATCTTCGCTAAGCAATGCAGTAAGGTCATTTCACAAACCAAGAAGTTCGTCTTCTTTGTGATTCATGCTCACAGTAAGAATAACGCCGTCTCCACATCTGTGGCCTTTACACACATCCTATCTTTGCAGTAGAAGAAAGTGGACAGGATCATGGAAGAGTACAAATACATCTTCTCCTCACCCACCAAGGTATCGATACACTTCCAAGTCAAGCATCCAATTGATCTAACCCTCAATGTACCTCTTCCTAATGGACCAGTCTATTATTGCTCATTGATGGAAAATGATGAAATCAAGCGTCATATCCAAGAATTTCTTCAGAAGGGGCACATCAGACCCAACTCCTCCCCTTGCGGAATCCTGATTGTATTGGTGCAGAAGAAGGATGAGACCTGACATATCTACATTGATTAGAAATAATTAAACAAAATCACAGTCATGAACTGATACCTAATTCCTGAAATTGATGACCTTCTTGACCAACTCAAGGGGGCAAATTTCTTCAACAAGATTGACCTAAATTATGGCTACCACCAGGTTCCCATCGAACCAACTGATGTATGGAAGACAACTTTAAAATCTAAAGAAGGTCTCTTCAAATGGTTGGTCATGCCCTTTGACTTAACAAATGCACCAACCACTTTCATGAGGTTGATGGATGATGTATTGACACCCTTCACCAACTCTTTTGTGGTGGTATACTTGGATGATATCCTCATCTTCAATAGAACTTGGGAGGATCACTTGCAACATAGTCAACAGGTTTTGAGCACTCTCTAGAAGCACAAGATATATGCCAACTTGGAAAAATGCTCCTTTGGCATGAACAGGGTCCAATACTTGGGCTACATTGTTGATGAGCATGGGGTACATATTGATCCAGCTAAGATCCAAGTCATCCATAACTGACCAGCCCTGACCACACTTACCGAGCTTCAGAGCTTCTTGGGACTGTCCAACTTCTACCGACGGTTCATGTTAGGATTTTCCCATATTGCATGGGCCCTCAGGCAAGTGACGAAGGGCGATCGAAGGGAAAAATTTGTGTAGGGGAAGGAACAACAATGAGCATTTGATGATTTGAAGCATAATTTTTTCTCAACTCCAGTACTCTCCTTACCCGATATACAACAACTGTTCAAGATTGAGACTGATGCATCTGACTATGTTGTAGGCTCAATGATCGCTCAACAAGTTCATCTGGTGATATACCATAGTGAGACACTCTCAGATATTGTCCAGAAATACCCCACCTATGACAAGGAAATTTATTCCATTGTACAAGCATGTCGTCAATGGAAACATTACATTCTAGGAAAGGAGACAATCATCCACACTGATCATAAGCCTCTACAATTCATACAGAAATAGGGGAAGTTGCAGAACGACTGCCATCAGAAGTGGTCCACTTATCTATAACAGTTCCATCTCAACATCAAGTATAATACAAGAGCACAAATTGTGTCGTTGACTGCCTCAGTCAACCTCCCATGGTTACACTCACCACTGTGATCCATTCCTCTATACATGAGGCATCTGAGTGGCCCAAACTTTATCAGCAAGATCTGGACTTCACCACCACCTATCAGCTCTTGGGTACATGTGTGAATGTCACCAATTTTCACATTCAATATGGACTATTATGCCATCTGGTCCATCTCTATGTTTTTTCCATCGAGCGTGCAAATCTGATTTGGGAGGCTCACTACAGTCAGATGTCGGGACATTCTGACGTGGAGAAAATTGTGGTCATTCTACATAAACATTTTTATTGGACAAAAATTCGACAGGATGTCAACAAGTATATCAGATCTTGCACTGTCTGTCCCATTTCCAAGCCAACCATCAAGAAGCAAGGCTTATACACCCCTCTTCCTACTCCCGAGAAGCCTTAGGAATCCATCTCAATGGATTACATGTATGGCCTTTTGTCCACCAAGCAAGGAAATGATTGTGTATTTGTGGTAGTTGATCGGTTTTCGAAGATGGCCATCCTCACATCCTGCAAGAAGAACATCACAATGGAAGATACTACCAATCTCTTCTTCGAAAGAGTGTGGGTCCATTTTGGGATACCACAGACCATAATATTCAACCGGGACAATAGGTTCCTCAACACATTTTAGTTGAGTCTCTAGTCACTATTGGACATAAGGCTCACTAAATCCACTGCTTTCCACCCCCAAACCGATGACCAAACAAAGGTCATCAATTAGATTACTGTGCACATCCTACACATGTACAACTCTAAGTATCTACATACATGGGATGAGAGTCTTCCCTATGTTCAACACAATTACAATAGGACTCTCCATAGCTCCATCGACCATAGCCCATTTCATATGGGGTTGGGATTCCAACCCTTGGGTCCCATTGATGTTGCACTACCTCTTGTGACCACACAGACAAAATATTCCTATGTTCAGTCTGAGACCAACAAAGCCACCAGATTCATTGAGCAGATTCAACACATTTTCCAACAGGTCCATGATATTTTGGAGAAATCCAATGCTAAGTACAAGCAACACCCTAATCAAAATTGGGTACCGCACCAGTTTCAGGTGGGAGAAGAGGTATGGTGAAATTTGCAGAAAGTGTGCCTTACAGGGCCCCATCGGAAGCTCCGACCACTTCACTATGGGCCTTACACTATCACCAAGGATGTGGGTAGTAATGCTTTTGAGCTCAACACTCCACCCTTCCTTGGCTTGCACCCAAAGTTCAATGTGGACCTCCTTCGACCATATTTTCCACCATTATTGGACACCTTAGAGATCATAGAACAACTGAAACCAACAGATCTCAACCTTGATTGCATGGAACAGGAATACACTGATCAAATAGTGGACACACAGGTCAAGGGCACTCGCCAACAAAGGATCCAACTTTATCGGGTTGTCAAGGCAGGGCAACTCCTACACCAAGGCAAGTGGATCACCCAGGGCCAAATTCAGCAAAAGTTTCCTCACCTAATGGGGGAACTCAATGCAATGGAGACCATTTCTTCCTAAGGGGGGAGGACTAATCCAGGTGGATATTGGTGGCCACCCACCTATTCCAACTGGCTTCTCTTGATAGTTTTTAGTTCAACACGTTCTTCTGTATTTCTTTGTAATTGTGGGTTCTACACTTTTGGGGTTATCTGAATCCCTACACATATTCCAGGTGGAGACTAGTGGTCATCCACCTAATCCAACTAGATTATTTTGGATGTTTCATGTTAACACATCTTTTTGTACTTGCATGGCCATTTTGGGACCCTAAACAATGTTTTTTTGGCTTGCTGCAGTCAAATTGTTGACAGAGTCAAAGTTTGATAGTGTAATGTGTATTTATCGAAAAGGCCTTTCCAACGAGCTATCACGCGCCTAAACAGAGTTCGTATGCAAAAGTTACAACCCTGGGAAGTTGAAGTATCAACTTACCCATCGGGGCCCACATAAATTTTGGTGTTTCATTTCCTAGGGTTATGTTTTCAGATGTCTAGGGTTTTGGAATTCACGAGTAATGTTAAAAAGGACTCTAGAGCCTCATTGTAATCATTCTTCTCAGACGAATGCACATAGTAACCGCATCGCTTCTCATAGATAACTACCACCATTCAAGCAAGTTGTTTTAGTTCTGTAGTTTTACATTTTCAGCCTATTTCATTTATTCAATAGAAGATATTGTTCATTGGAAATATGTGTTGTTCTCTATATCTCTATGTTTATTGTATTCAGTCTATTAATCAATTCATTTCTCTCCTAAATCTCAATTAGTGGTATCAAAGTGGTATGCTCTTCATTTATTTTTCTTCATGCATGTCCCCAACAATATCTAGGTACAAGATGTTAGGACTCCAACCAGACGAGCCTTTGTAAGATCGTCTACACCGAGCCCAACAACAACACATGGGGGACGAAAAGAAAGATGATGGAGAAGGATATTATTTTAAAATGTTTCTCGAGGAAGCCCTTGCACGACAAAAGAATGAAATGATGGACAAATTTGCACAAATCCTTCGATGACTACCCACAGGAGAAGCATCTTCATCGAGCGGCCATGAAACCCCCTTCAAAGTATAAGTAAATTTTGATATTCCATTATTTGAAGGACTAATAGATGCAGATGTTGTAGATAAATGGTTGAATCTACTCAAAGGGTATTTTTCGGTCGACAATTTTTTTGATAGGGAAAATAATACTTTTGCACTCCTCAAGGTTGTCCCCCATGTTAAGGACTGGTGGGATACTTACTCTGAGCAAGGGGCCATAGAGGAATCTACAATATTTGTGGTCGCCCCTACATGGGATTCCTTCTGGGATTCCATTAAAGAACATTAATACCATGTTGGAAGCTATGAGGACCAGATGGACCACCCTGTGTCCGGAAAGGGATGAGACAGTACCAAATTTGACCAATATTTTTCATACCCTGCTCACCAAATTGGGTATTAAAGACTCTGAGTGGCATATGGTGCTCAAATACCACAATTTTTTTCATAGCTACATTCAAACAGAAATGGAATTTATATACATCACATCATTGGGTACAGCTTATAGATATGTTGTCAATATCGAGCAGAAATTTAAGTAGAAGAGGCGAGAGTTTGGATCTGCAAACTCCTCACAACTGAAGTAGGGAAAAGGCATCCCCAACCCACACAACAAGGGACAGATCAAATATCTCCACTCTTAGGACAACCATTCCAAGTTGCAAAACAAGAAGGGTAATGAGAAGTCGAAGAAGGACACAGGAAAATGGTGTGAATACCATAAAATCCCTTGGCACAACACCGAAGAATGTCACTCCAAGAAGTCATTTGTGGCCAAGCTGAAGGCTTCCGAGTCAAAGTTCGATTCTGACTCCAAATAAAATCTAGAAGGAGGGAAGTGGATTATTGATTCTGAAACCAGTGCCACTCTCGCTACAAACAAAGTCCATCCAAGCAAACCAGAAGAACTAGAGGAAGGGGAATGCCTATTTCACTCACATATGCGGGTAAAGGGGGCTTCACTTCATTTCATTGTTGATAGAGGTATTCAGAAGAACTTGATCTCAATAGAGGTTGTCAAGCGACTGGACCTGTCAATGACATCACACCCACAACCCTACACCATCGGCTGGCTTCGCCAAGGAAGAGATATGTGTGTCATCCAACAGTGTCATCTACCCTATGGAATCAAGCCTTTCAAAGACGAGGTATTGTGTGATATTTCTCCCCTTAAAGCTTGTGATTTTCTTTTATGACAACCATATTTGTGGAAGCATCATGATGTGTATGATTCTATAACCCACGGTGTTATTATTACTTTGGGTAGACAATTGTACAGGATACTAGAGGTAGCATCACCTACCGCTATTTCTTTAATCTCTGCTAAGCAATCCAGTGAGGTCATTTCACAGAACTGAAAGTTTGTCTTCTTTATGATCCGTGCTCACAGTAAGAAGAAGGTCTTCACCACATCTGTGGCCTCTACATAGAGCCTCTCTTTGCAGCAGAAGAAAGTGGGTCGGATCATCGAATAGTACAGAGACATCTTCTCCTCACCCATCGGGGTACCGACGCACTGCCAATTCAAGTATCCATTTGATCTAACCCCTGGTGCACCTCTTCCTAATGGACCAGTCTATCATCGCTCACTAATGGAAAATGATGAAATCAAGTGTCGGATCCAAGATTTTCTTCAAAAGGGGCACATCAGAGCTAGCTCCTCCCCTTGCGAAATCCCGATTGTACTGGTGCAGAAGAGGCACGGGACCTGGTGGCTTTGCATTGATTACAGAGCATTAAACAAAATCACAGTCAGGAACCAATACCCAATTCCCAAAATTTATGACCTTCTTGACCAACCCAAGGGGGGGAATTTCTTCAGCAAGATTGACGTAAAGTCTGCATACCACCAAGTTCCCATCGAACCAGCAGATGTATGGAAGACATCTTTCAAATCTAAATAAGGTCTCTTCGAATGGTTGGTCATGCCCTTTGGCTTAACAAATGCACCAGACACTTTCATGAGGTTGATGGATGATGTATTGAGACCCTTCACCAACTCTTTTGTGGTGGTATACTTGGATGATATCCTCTTCTATAGTGGAACTTGGGAGGAGCACATGCAACATATTCAATAGGTTTTGAGCACTCTACGACAGCACAAGCTATATTCCAACTTGGAAAAATGATCCTTTGGAATGAACAGGGTCCAATACTTGGGCTACATTGTTGATGAGCATGGGGTACATGTTGATCCAGCTAAGATCCAAGTCATTCATGACTAGCCACCCCTGAACACACTAACCGAGCTTCAGAGCTTCTTGGGACTGGCCAACTTCTACTAACGGTTTGTGTTGGGATTCTCCCATATTGCATGGGCCCTCAACCAAGTGACCAAGGGTGGTGGCAAGGCAAAGTTCGCGTGGGCGAAGGAACAACAACGAGCATTTGATAATCTGAAGCATCACTTGTGCTCAGCTCCAGTACTCTCCTTTCCCAATCTGCAACAATCATTCAAGATTGAGATTGATGCATATGACTATGTTGTAGGTGCATTTCTCACTCAGCTCAATCATGTAATGGCATACCATAGTGAGACACTCTCATATATTGTCCGAAAATACCCCACCTATGACAAGGAAATGTATTCCATTGTACAATCCTATCGTCAATGGAAACATTGTGTTCTGAGAAAGGAGACATTATTCCACACTGATCACAAGCCTCTGCAGTTAATACAGACACTGGGAAAGTTGCAGAGTGACCGCCATCAGAAGTGTTCCACCTACCTGCACCAGTTCCATATCAACATCAAGTATAAGATATGGAGGACAAATTATGTCGCTCACTGCGTCAGTCGACCTACCCTGGCTACACTCACCATCATGCTCCATTAATGTGGACATGAGGCATCTCAGTGGCCCCAACTTTATTAGAAAGGTTCAGACTTCGCCACCACCTATCAGCTCTTGGGTACATGTGTGAATGTCACCGATTTTCACATTCAGGACAAACTATAATGCCACCTCGACTCTCCATAGCTCCACCGGCCATAGACCATTTCAGGTGGGGTAGGGATTCCAATCCTTGGGTCCAATTGATGTTGCACAACCTCTTGCAACCACAAAGACAAAATATTCCCATGTTAATTCTGAGACCGATAATGCCATCAAATTCATTGAGCAGATTCATCACATCCACCAACAAGTCCATGAGATTTTGCAGAAATCCAATGCTAAGTACAAGTAATTGCATGATAAATATTGTGTACTACACTAGTTTCAGGTGCGAGACAAGGTCTAGTTACATTTGCAGAAAGAGTGCCTTACAGGGCCCCAGTTGGAATAGGTGGGTGGATATCGGTGCCCACCCACCTATTCCAATTGGATCCTCTTGACAGTTTTTAGTTCAACACGTTCTTTTTTACTTCTTTGTAATTGTGGGTTATACACTTTTGGGGTTTTTTGAATCCCTACACATCTTCCAAGTGGATATTGGTGGCCACCCACCTAATCCAATTGGCTTATTTTTTATGTTTTCATGCCATCACATCTTTTTATACTTCCAGGATCATTTTGAGGCCCTAAAAAATGTTTTTTTGGCTTGCCAAAGTCAAACTGTAGATAGATTTATAGTTTGATAGCATAATTTGTATTTCTTGAAAATACCTTTCTAACGGGATATCATGCGCCTAAAACAGAGGTCGTATGCAAAAGTTACAACCTCAGGAAGTTGAGGTACCAACTTACCCATCGGGGCCCACATAACTTTTGGTGTTTCATCTCCTAGGGTTAGGTTTTTGGATGTCTAGGGTTTTGGAATTCATGAGTAATGTTAAAAAGGCCTTTGGATCCTCATTGTAATCATTTTTCTCAGATGGATGCGTGTAGCAGCCACGTCTCTTCTCAAAGATAGCTACCACAATTTGAGAAGTTGTTTCAATTCTGCAGTTTTACAATTTCAACCTATTTCATTTATTCAATAGAAGATATTATTCATTGGATATATGTGGTGTTCTCTGTATCTTTATGTTTATTGTATTTAGTCTGTTAATTATTTCATTCCGCTCCTAAATCTGGATCATGACCCTTACCAGAGAATTCTTGATTCAGCATCAGAAGAGAAATCCTTATCATCTACAGGCTAACGAAACAATGGAAGCATTTAATAAAATTTTAGAGATGGTGCTGACTAAAGTTTTTTGCACAAATAGGGATGATTGGGATGAGCAAGTTCCAACTATGTTATGGGCATATCACACTACCACAAAGTGATTAAACATGTATACCTCGTTTCAATTGATATATGGTTGAGAAGCAGTTATGCCAGATGAGTTCCTCACCCCAAGTCTATTCATTTCACAAGCTACCAAGATGAACAAGGATGAATCCATTGCTATGTTGGTGGAGGAACTTTTGGAACTTTAGGAAGCTATATTTTTAGCATATTTTCATCAGGTTGTGGAGAAATCCCAACAAAAGGCTTGGAACGATCGACATATAAATCATAAATTTTTTGCGCATGGTGATTTTTTGCTTCTATATGATAGCAAGTATCAAAAACATCTAGGAAAACTCCAAATGCATTGGATTGGTCCTTTTATACCTATGGAAATCCATGAATCTGGAGCTATAAAATAATTACAACTCGATGGAATTATTCAACCTGGTTGGGTGAATGGCGCACACCTAAATCCCTACTTGTATGTTGTTTAGTTATAGTTTCATTACGCTCCTAGTTTTGGGAGTGTGTTAGTAAGTAGGATTTTCATTTCTATATCTACTTTACTTTCTTTCAATACATGGTGATGTGTTTTGTGTCTATGTGTCTTAGTTATTTTTTTTTCTATCTGATTCATCCAACTCGGATCTTCACTTTGTGGTAAGGGAGGTTGCAGTCATATCCTCTCATACTTAATTTTGCGGCTATTCAAATTTTGTGCCCCTGTGTCATCATGTGGGTCATCCAAATCCATTAGTTTCTTTTTACCCATTATTCCATCTTTGTTTTCCCCATCACTTAAAGTTTAACAATTGTTTGCCTTTTTCTGGTTAACCACTCGCTTGTTCAATAATTCTCCAAGTTACTCCAACACCATGTTACCAACTTTTCGGTTATGCATTTAGTTACCCAAATCACATCGTGGATTTTGTCGTGTTTGAGAGATTGAGTCGGCGTTAATACCCAATATTTTCACCCTGTAGTATTCAATGCATGGTCATCTCGGCATCTTCTATTACAACAGGGATCTCCATAGCTCCACCGACCATAGTCCATTTCAAGTGGGGCTGGGATTCCAACCCTTGGGTCCCATTAATGTTTCACTTTCTCTTAAAACCACACAAACATAATATTCCCATGTTCAATCTGAGACCGACAAAGCCACCAGATTCATTGATCAGATTCAACACATTCACCAATAGGTCCATGAGATTTTGCATAAAGTCAATGCTAAGTACAAGCAGTGCCATAATCAACACCGGGTACCACACCAGTTTCAGGTGGGCGACAAGGTCTATTTACATTTTCAGAAAGAGCACCTTACAGGGCCCCATCGGAAGCTTCGCCCACTTCTCTATGGACCTTAGAGTATCACCAAGGTTGTGGGTAGCAATGATTTTGAGCTCAACACTCCACCCTTCCTTGGCTTGCACCCAGTGTTCAATGTGGACCTCCTTCAGCCATATTTTCCTCCATTATTGGACACCTCAGAGATCACGGAACAAATAACACCAATATATCTCAACCTTGATTGCATGGAATAGGCATCCACTGATCCAGCTTTAACAGGTTGTCAAGGGCACTCGCCAGCAAAGGATCCAGCTTTACCGGGTTGTCAAGGCAGGACATCTTCTACACCAAGGAAAGTGGCTCACCTGGGGCCAAATTCAACAAAATTTTCCTCACTGGATGGGTGAACTCAACACAATGGAGACCATTGCTTCCTAAGGGGGGAGGACTAATCCAGGTGGATATTGGTGGCCACCCACCTATTCCAACTGGCTCCTCTTGAAAAAAATTAGTTCAACGATTTCTTCTATAGTTCTTTGTAATTGTGGGTTCTACACTTCCGGGTTGTCTGAATCCCTACACATATTTCAGGTGGAGACTATTGGCTGCCCACCTAATCCAACTAGATTATTTTGGATGCTTTCATGTGAACACATCTGTCTGTACTTCCAGGGTTGTTTTGGGGCCCTAAATAGTTTTGTTTTGGCTTGCCATAGTCAAATTGTAGACAGAGTCAGATTTTTATAATGTAATGTGTATTCCTCAAAAAGAAATTTCCAACGGGCTATCATGCGCCTAAAATGGAGGTCGTATGCAAAAGTTACGACCCCGGGAAGTTGAGAAACCAACTTACCCATCGGGGCCCATATAACTTTTGGTGTTTCATCTCCTAGGGTTAGGTTTTTGGATGTTTAGGTTTTTGGAATTCATGAGTAATGTTAAAAAGTCCTCTGGATCCTCATTGTAACCATACTTCTCAGACGGATGGGCATAGCAGCCACATCTCTTCTCAGAGATAGCTACCACCATTTGAGCAAGTAACTTCAATTATGTAGTTTTACAGTTTCAACCTATTTCATTTATTCAATAAAATATATTGTTCACAGGATATCTATGTTGTTTTGTGTATCTCTGTGTTTATTGTATTCATTTTGTTAATCAATTCATTCCGCTCCTAAATCTAGATCACAACCCTTACCAAAGAATTCTTGATTCAACATCACAAGAGAAATCCTTATCATACGCGAGATAACAGAGATAACAGAACAATGGAAGCATTTAATAAAATTTTAGGGATGGGGCTGACTAAAGTTTGTTGTGAAAATCGGGATGATTGGGATGAGCAGGTTCCATCTATGTTATGGGCATATTAGACTACCACAAAGCGATTAAACAACCATACCTTGTTTCAATTGGTATATGGTCGAGAAGCAGTTATTCCAGATGATTTCCTCACCCCAAGTCTATTCATTACACAAGCTACCAAGATGACCGAGGATGAATCCATTGTTATGTTGGTGGAGGAACTATCGAAACTTGAGGAAGCTATATTTTTAGCAAATTTTCATCAGGTTGTGGAGAAATCTAGGAAAAAGGCTTAGCATGATCGGCATATAAATCATAAATTGTTTGTGCAGGGTGATTTTGTGCTTCTATATGATAGCAAGTATCAGAAACATCTGGGAAAACTCCAAATGCATTGGCTTGATCCTTTTATAGCTGTGGAAATCCATGAATCTGGATGGGTGAATCTCGATGGAATTAGTGCATCTCGATGGAATTCTTCTACCTGGATGGGTGAATGGTGGACACCTAAAGCCCTACTTGTATGTTGTTTAATTTCAGTTTCATTACGCTCCTAGTTCCAGGAGTGTGTTAGTAAGTATGATTTCCATTTTTGTATCTATTTTACTTTCTTTCAATACATGGTGATGTATTTTGTGTCTATGTGTCTTAGTGCTTTGTTGTTCTGTCTAAGTCATCTAGCCCGGATATTCACTTTGTGGTAAGGGAGGTCACAGTCATATCCTCTCATAATTAATGTTGTGGCTATTCGAATTTTGTGCCCTTGTGTAATCACGTGGGTCGTCCAAAGCCATTACTACCTTTTTACCCATCATTTTGTCTTTGTTGTCCCCATCACTTAAAGTTTAATGATTTTCTTCCTTTTTTCGGTTAACCGCTCGCTTGTTCAATACTTTTCCAAGTTACTCCAACACCCTTTTACCAACTTTTTGGTTATGCATTTAGTTATCCAAATCACATCGTGTATTTTCTGTGTTCGAGGGATTGAGTCGGCGTTAATACCCGATCATTGTTATTGGATAAATCCATAGGTGCGGACACTAACCGATCTCCCTAAATCCACCTGGATCTAGAACAAAATAGGACAGAACATGACACTTTCCTTAAGTTTTAGATATTGAATTTACTAGCTAAAGAGGAATGAGTGACATACCGTTTAAATGTCACTTCCTCTCACCATCACCATCCTAGCTCTGTTCCAATGCTCATACAATGATGATCCTGCAAAAGAACGCAACCAACCAAAGTGATAGCAATAGCATAAACTCAATATAAACCTATGTATGTGATCAAGGAATCATACAATAAAACACAACAAGTTTTATAGGAAAGAATCATATTACTGTATCATATTAAATGTGAA
>SNQJ01S0012837.1:99090-122865 GCA_010110895.2 Picea sitchensis
ATTTCCTTTTCCTTGTTTGTTTCATATGCACTAAGACAATTTGTCGGTACCATTATTTTAGGTCTCTCGGTTCTCTTAGGTTTACCATTGAAAGCACATATTTCTCTTCTATAAGGGTGCTCTTCTGGGAGGAATACCTTCAATTGGTTGTACATCAACGTTTATAGGTAGGAAAACTAATTAGTCTTTATATAAGTTCCAAAACAATTACATCCATGATAACCTTTTATTACAAATGTGATGTTATTGTATATGGAACACATTAATGCCAAAGAAGAAAATTGCACCAAAGTAAGTATGTTAAATAACATTATTAATATAAACAAATCAATCAACACGACTATTAGAGAAAACTTATAGTCCTAGATAATTGTGTGAGGTGTGTGCACATATGCCATAAAATGTAAAAGACCTCACCATCAATATGGGTCTTGATATATTACATATGTTTTCCTTCCCATAATTGCTTCAATTCATAAATAAATGGTTAGAGGTATACATCCATTCTCTTCATTTGTATTCTACCAAGAACTATACGACCCAACATAATATGGTCATTCTTCACAAATAACCATTAGGTGGGGTGGGAGGGGGTGGGGGATATTCTTATTGAACACTACCACTGGCCCAATAGAATAATTAGTATTTTAGTGAGAATATGGGTTAACTCCATCCATGGTTATTCTCAATTGAAGGCTTTGTAACTCATCCTTGAATTTATTGGGCCATGTATCCTCTATATGTTTCATGGAGATGAATCCACTAAGATTCTACATAAATCCTAGATCACTTATATGTGAGGCATGCCACTCCTACAACATGGCTAATTCATGATCACATTTCAAAAATATCTCTTTCTCCATGTATTTTCCTATGTAAAGAATATAATCATTCTAACAAGAGTGGTATGAAATGTACTTTGTTACCGCCTAAACTAATAGCCTTTGTGAGGGTGTTATTGGGGAAATGCACCATTGTCACCTTAGCACAATATCCCCTTTACTTTAGGTCATCTCCTTGAATCCACAAGGTTATCCAAATACTTAGAAACAACTTGTATAATGCAAGTCACTTCCAACTACACACCTCAATATATGTTAGATAGACCAGTGCCTTATTAGCCAAATGCCTTAAGAATATGTTTTTTAACAGAAACGGTTGGGAATTTATATTTAAAAAGAGATTTGTACTTTCAGAGTTTACAAAAAGCAGAGTATTGAATTCTTTGTTCTTCTCCTAGAAAACTATCTGACTGTTGTAATATAATTGCGCTAGTGAGACCAGTCCAGTAGGAGCTACTAATTTTCCATGTAAAAATGGCTACATATGTAAACAAAATTAACAAAAATTTACATTTCATCAAAAACCTATCTAGAAATTATGAAAAGTTGCCAGGTCCACCTGGAAATTTGTTGGATTTGCTTCTGGTTGTTGATTTCCTTCTCTTGGGTTGTGTTAGCACATATTATTGCAGGGGATTGTTTTCCCTTCAGTTTCGGCCCTTGGATGACCAAGTGCAAAGAAGGGGGGATTAAAAAACCACACAAATGTGTTTCAACCAAAGTCGGGGCACGTTCTACTAAGGCGCGCATGTATCGGGACCAGGGAGAGTGCCACTTCGAGAATTTTGAATTTGAGAAAGACGCGTAGAAGATATGGGTCGTCCAACCAAGGGGACACATGGCGCATGATTGGCGTTTCGTTATTTCACGAGGTGGAGTGATCAAGGAATAGAGTTTTAAGACTCGCAAAATGTGAAATCATGAAATGATATGAGTCGTCCTTCTCAGCAGGACGCATGGCACACAATTAAGCATTTCATGATTTCGGGGAATGGAGCAGTCAAGGGGTTGAGTCGCAAGGACTCACAAAGCGTAAAATCATGAAATTATCATAATCATTCGATCAAAGAGGGGTGTGTGTCAGCTGATATGAGTGTCATGATTTAGTGACTCGGGGTTTCGAGCATGAAGCACAATGCAAACTCCCAACACGCGAAACCGTGAAGCGCTCAAAGTTTGGGCCCATGGTCTTAGCCCTTGGCCCTATGGCATGTGGGTCTGGGAAGAATATTAGCACCTGTCGCATGGCACTGGTGACGTGGGGTCTTCGGGGAAACAATCTTGGACGTCAATTTCAGAGTAGATCCGACTGTCGATCTGAATTTGAAAATTTCACGATTTCGGGCATCGCGATGTTGTGAATCAAGGAGAGTGAGAAATCTCGATATGCAAAGTCCCAAAATTCCAATTATTTAAGCCTGAGGTCACGATCCACAGTCGCATGGGTGATGGAAAGGAGTTGAGAAAAGGTTGGAATGCCCGAATTTATTGCAGAGAAATAATGGCATGGCCTCAAGCCACCAGGATTCACTCAAAGAAGTTGTGTGCCAACCTGAACATTCATGGGTGGCAGGGCTCCATCCTGATCATGATGCAGTTAGTTAATGGAAATGGGAGAGTTATTTGAAACCTCATTTCATCCCATAAATGAAAAGCATGGAGGATTCGGCCATGGAAAATACAGTTTTCATCCCGTGGTACCCCAGCGAGTGGTTTCACTTACAAGCCCATATCGATCTGAGATCACGTCTAATAGAAGAATGCAAGTGCATCCTGACAGAGGAAGATGTAGATGCCAAGCCTTGGATACAGTGACCAGATCTTTCTTCTGTAGGGAGCCAGTTCCAAGTATATGTAGGCATTTTTTCCATTTTTGTAAGGGTCGATGGTAGAGCAAAGCTCCCGAATTGTAGATTTTTAATGAACTCTCTGGTTATCTGGTTATGTATATGCATTTTAGGCCTCTTGTTTAATGACAGTCAGCTTCCTTACTCCCTCTTGTTTTCTTCTGAGGCTAAAAGAGTTCATGATTGACTGATTCACTTGAATTATTGTGACTACATTATGATGAAAGTTTGATTATAGTGTTGTTATAGTTCCTTTCAGTTTCTTTGAGATTTAAATTCGAGAATTTCTTTTGTTTAAGTTGTTCCTCCATGGGTTTCCAAAAGACTTGATGTCCTTGGCAGACCTCTACATTTTCTCACCGAAGTCTTCCTCCTACTTGCCCTTACTACAACTTATTGTCTGAAGTTAAACCAAGACCTCACCTACTCATGCATATCAGCCTAGATTTCTGAGTTCAGATGATATTTTCCTGAGACCATGCCCATTTGACCCTTTTATAACCAATTTGTGACATAAAATCTGATGGGTATCAAGCTTGCATCTTACGCAATTCAAGGGTGACTTCTGGTGCTAACATTTTTGGCACCGCTATCGTGGAAAAAATAGAAGATTTTCCATGGGTAGAACGACAATGAACTTCTGAGTCTGAAGGTGCATCAGACATCAGAACCTTTGAAGATTACAACTGTGCACCTGGTGACTGCACTGAGATGACTCCATTGTTTCAGCTTCATTGTTTCAGTTTGACTACTTCTGGCTACACCTAGTAGCCCCCCGGGAGAACACAATGATCAGAGATGATCTTTGATGGTGGACAAAGACCAGACACACTCATTCTGCATATCATCCACCTGGAAACTCCATGGTTGAAGGAGTGATTGGTGACTCCACTGGTTTGAAATGGAAAAAATCTTGGCTCAGAGGTTTGTTCCCTTTAATTTCTCTATTGTCCCTGGTTTTCCCAATGTTGTTTCTGCTCCAAATGAATGGAATGATTATTTGCCTATATTTAGAGAGTTCAAGGAGGACAACCCTACTCAACATCTCCATGATTTTCATGAACTCATGCACCAGTGGGAGATACATCATGAGGATGTATTGATGAATATGTTCTTGTTCTCGTTAGCAGGGGATGCTCGTGAGTGGTATCATTCTTTACCCCCTACTAGCATATCCTCCCTGGGGTAGTTTCATGTAGATTTCAATGCTCATTGTCAGAATTTTTATCCCTCTAAGTTATTTTTTCATAGTTGTTGTGAGGGATACAATGATTGTTTTCAAATATAGTTGCTTCTTACGCAGGTTGTAAGGGTGAGGACCATGAGGAAGAAGATGATCTGGGCGAAGTAATGGAGCTGATTAAATCTCTTTCTTTCAAAATAGAAAGGTTGGAATCTGGAGAAAGCACAAAGGTTTTCCCAGCTCTTGAAGAGGATGTTCTTGACAGCCCTACTGATGATGATAGTATTGAAGATTTCATAGTTGTAGAAACCCTGCCTTATGCTCCTAATATTCATGTTGTCCCTAACTTCGATGATTATTCAGATGAAGAGTAGCAGAGCCCCACATTACAGTTTGTTGACCAAAGGAGCACCCAACCTGTATATGACAACTACAAGTAAGATTCCAAGCTGGATGTGCAGGATTTCCAAGAGCATGCAGTCAAGACCTGTCCTCTATCCATTAGAGAATATTTTCATGAGGAAATTATCCATCCTGAGCATCATGGTGAAGAGAAGATTTTCCCCTCAGGTCTTGTCTATGATAATTATGATTCTAACCCTTTGGAGAGCCAAGAAGAAGAACCAGAAGAGCTAGAGGAGCAGCAAAACGGGCAGTTTTTTCCTTGTCCAGAGCCTGTAAGTGAGAAACCATCACCTGAGATCAATCATCCTATATTGGTTTCTCATCCACCTCTACCCTCCAATAATATTCAGCTCTGCATGAGAAGATGTGGAGCTGATTAGGTTTTCTGCTACCCATTTTCCAGCTTTTGCCACTCAGTCTATGAGCCTGTCAATGATTATATAGAGTGGCATTTCCTTCATATCTTAGAGCTGCCCTATTTCATCTCAACTTCATCCTTTGAAAGGGAGCTATAGGATGTAACCATTCTTCTATTACGGTTGCATTAGATACTACTGATCATCGACATAGTAGAGTAGCTTCAATTTAGGAAGTTACTTCATTGGCTATGGTGGAAATTTGCTTTCACCTAGCACCATGTATTAAAATCAATTAGTTTAGAATTGTACATAAATAAGCTCCTTGGATCATGTGTGTTTTGTTTTGTTTTACTTATTGGCCGATATTTTTCAGCATGATGTTTTGGGGCTCGACTCAACAGCCCAACAGAAGGCAATTGGAATTGCAAAAGGAGATCTTAGAGCCTCGCAGGGAGGACTCAATCCCCTGTGGAGCCTAATGTTAGCACATATTCTTGCAGGGGAGTGTTTTGCCTTCAGTTTTGGCCCTTGGATGACTAAGTGAGAAGAAGGTGGGCTTAAAAAAACCCACAAATGTGTTTCAACCAAAGTCAGGGCACGTTCTTCTAAGGTGCGCATGTATCAGGACCAGGGAGAGTGCCACTTCAGGAATTTTTAATTTGAGAAAGGCGCGTAGAAGATATGGGTTGTCCAACCAAGGGGACACATGACACACGATTGGAATTTCGTGATTTCATGAGGTGGAGCGATCAAGGAACAGATTTTTAAAACTCATGAAATGTGAAATCACGAAATGATCTGAGCCATCCTTCTCAGCAGGAGGTGTGGCACACAATTAAGCATTTCGTGATTTCGGGGAATGGAGAAGTCAAGGGGCCGAGTCATGAGGACTCACGAGGTGTGAAATCGCAAAATGATCAGAGTCATTCAATCAAAGAAGGGTGTGTGTCAGATGATCTGAGAGTCATGATTTCGTGACTCAGGGTTTCGAGCATGGAGCACAGTGCAAACTCCCAACACACGAAATCGTGAAGCGCTCAAAGTTTGGGCCCATGGTCATAGCCCGTGGCCCTATAGTGTGTAGATCCAGGAATAATATTAGAACCTATCGCATGGAGCTGGTGACATGGGTTCTTCGGGGAAGCAATCTTGGTTGTCAATTTTAGAGCAGATCTAACCGTCGATCTGAATTTGACCATTTCGCGATTTCGGGCATCACGATGTTGTGAATCAAGAGGATTGAGAAATCCTGATATACGAAGTCCCAAAATTCCAATTCTTTAAGCTTGAGGTCACAGTCTGCGGTCGCATGGGGCAATGGAAAGGTGTTTCACAAAGGTTGGAGCACCCAAATTTATTGTAGAGAAAGAACTACGTGGCCTCGAGCCACCAGGATTCACTCAAAGAATTTGTGTGCTCACCTAAACATTCATGGGTGTCAAGGCTCCATCCCGATCTTGATGCAGTTAGTTAATGGAAATGGGGGAGGTATTTGAAACCTTGTTTCATCCCGTAAATGAAACGTATGGAGGAGTCAGCCATGGAAAATAGAGTTATCATCCCGTGGTACCCCTACGAGTGGTTTCTCTTGCAAGCCTATATCGATCTGAGATCACATCTGACGGAAGAATGCAAGTGTGGCCTGACAGAGGAAGATGCAGACGCCAAGCCTTGGATACAGTGACCAGAGCGCGCTTCTGTAGGGAGCCAGTTCCAAGTATATGTAGCAATTTTTTCCATTTTTGTAAGGGTTGATGGTAGAGCAAAGATCTGGAATTGTAAAGTTTTAATGAACTCTATCATTATATGGTTATGTATATGCATTTGATACCTCTTGTTTAATGACAGTCAGCTTCCTTACTCACTCTTGTTTTCCTCTGAGGCTGAAAGAGTTCATGATTGACTGACTCACTTGAATTATTGTGACTGCATTATGATGAAAGTTTGAATATAGTGTTGTTGTAGTTCCTTTCAGTTTATTTGAGATTTAAATTTGAGAAGTTATTGTGTTTAAGTTGTTCTTCCATAGGCTGTCGAAAGACTTGATGTCCTTGGCAGACCTCTACATTTTCTCGATGAAGTATTCCTCCTACTCACCCTTACTACAACTTACTGTCTGAAGTTAAACCAAGACCTCACCTACTTGTGCATATCAGCCCAGATTTCTGATTTAAGATGATATTTTCTTGAGACCACGCCCATTTGACCCTTTTATAACCAATTTGTGACATAAACTCTGATGGGTATCAAGCTTACCTCTGCCACAATCCAAAGGTGACTTCTGGTGCTAACATTTATGGCATTGTTGTCAGGGATGAAATTGAAGATTTTCCCTGGGTAGAACAACAACAAACTTCTAAGTTTGAAGGTGCATCAGACATCAAAACTTTGAAGATTGAAACTATGCACTTGACGACTCCACTATCTCAGCTCTGCTATTTCAATGTGACTTCTTCTGGATACACCTAGTAGCCCTCTGGGAGAACACAATGATCAGAGCTGATCTTTGATGGTGGACAAAGACCAGACACACTCATTTTGCATATCATCCACCTAGCATATCCATGGTTGAAGGAGTGATTGGCGACTCAACTAGTTTGAAATGGAAAAAATCCTGGCTCAGAGGTTTTCTCCCTTTAATTTCTCTATTGTCCCTGGTTTTCCCAATGTTGTTCCTACTCCAAATGAATGGAATGATTATTTGTCTATATTTAGAGAGCGTAAGGAGGAAAACCCTGCTCAACATCTCCATGATTTTCATGAACTCATGCACCAATGGGAGATACATCATGAGGATGTATTGATGAATATGTTCTTTTTCTCGTTAGCAAGGGATGCTCGTGAGTGGTATCATTCTTTATCCCCTGCTAGCATCTCCTCCCTGGGGCAGTTTCATGCAACTTTCAATGCTCATTGTCAGAAGTTTTATCCCTCTGAGTTAATTTGTCATAGTTGTTGTGAGGGATACAATGATTGTTTTCAAGATATAGTTGCTTCTTACACAGGCTATAAGAGTGAGGACCATGAGGAAGAAGATGCTCTGGATGAAGTAATGGAGCTAATTAAATCTTTCTCTTCCAAACTAGAAAGGTTGGAATCTGGAGAAAGCGCAGAGGATTTTCGAGCTCTTGAAGAGTATGTTCTTAACAACCCTACTGATGATGATAGTATTGAAGATTTCATAGTTGTAGAGGCCCTGACTTCTACTCCTAAGATGCTTGTTGTCCCTAGCTTCGATGATTATTTAGATGAAGAGAATCAAAGCCCCACATTACAGTTTGTTGACCAGAGGAGAACCCATCATGTATATGAAAGCTACGAGTCAAATTTCGAGCTGGATGTGCAGGATTTCCAAGAGCATGCAGTCGAGCCTTGTCCTCTATCCATTAGTGAAGATTTTCATGAGGAAATTATCCATCCTGAGCAGCATGATTAAGAGAAGAGTTTTCCCTTGGTTGTTGTCTATGATGATTATGATTATGACCCTTGGGAGAGCCAAGAAGAAGAACCATAAGAGCTAGAGTAGCAGAAGAAGGGGCAGTTTTTCCCCTGTCCAGATCCTATAGGTGAGCAAACTTCACCTGAGATCAGTCATCCTATATCGGTTTCTCATCCACCTCTGCCCTCCAATAATATCCAGCTCTGCATGAGCAGATGTGGAGCTGAGGAGGTTTTCTGCTACCCATTTTTCAACTTTTTCCACTCAATCTATGAGCCTGTGAACAAGTATATAGAGTGGCATTTCCTTCATATCTTGGAGTCATCCTATTTCATCTCAACTTCATCCTTTGAAAGGGAGTTGGAGGGTGTAACCGTTCTACTATCACGGTTGCATCAGCTACTAGTGATCACCAACAGAGTAGAGGAGCTTCCATTTAGGAAGTTACTTGATTGGACATGGTGGAAATTTGCTTTCACCTAGCACCATGTATTAAAATCAATTAATTTAGGACCGTACATAAATAAGCTCCTTGGAGAATGTGTGTTTTGTTTTGTTTTCCTTACCGACTGGTATTTTTCAGCAGGATGTTTTGGGGCTCGACTCCATATCCCAACAGAAGGAAACTGGAATTGCAAAAGGAGATCTTAGAGCCTCGTAGGGAGGACTCTATCCCTCGTGGAGCCTAATGTAAGCACATATTCTTGCAAGGGAGTGTTTTCCCTTTAGTTTTGGCCCTTGGATGACCAAGTGCGAAGAAGGGGGGCTTAAAAATCCCCACAAATGTGTTTCAACAAAATTCGGGGAGCGGTCTACTAAGGCGCGCATGTATCTGGACCAGTGAGAGTGCCACTTTGGGAATTTTGAATTTGAGAAAGGTTTGTAGAAGATCTGGGCCATCCAAACAAGGGAACACGTTGCTCGTGATTGGAATTTCATGATTTCGCAAGGTGGAGCAATCAAGGAACTGAGTTTTAAAACTCGCGAAATGATCTGAGTCGTCCTTCACAGCAGGATGTGTGGCACACGATTAAGCATTTCATGATTTTAGGGAATGGAGAAGTCAAGGGGTCGAGTTACGAGGACTCATGAAGCGTGAAATCATGACATGATCAGAGTCGTCTGATCAAAGAGGGGCATGTTTCATCTAATCTGAGCGTCACGATTTTGTGACTCGGGGTTTTGAGCCTGGAGCACAGCTCAAACTCCTGACACATGAAATCGCGAAGCGCACAAAGTTTGGGCCCATGGTCATAGCCCATGGCTCTATGGTGTGTGGGTCTGGGAAGAAGATTAGCACCTGTCACGTGGAGTTGGTGACGTGGGGTCTTCTGGGAAGCAATCTTGGTCATCAATTTCAGAGTAGATCCGACCATCGATCTAAATTTCACCATTTTGTGATTTCGGGCATCGCGATGTTGTGAATCAAGGGGAGTGAGAACTCTCGATGTGAGAAGTCCCAAAATTACAATTATTTAAGCCTTAGGTCACAGTTTTCGGTCACATGGGGTGATGGAAAGGAGTTTTGCAAAGGTCAGAGTGCTTGAATTTATTGTAGAGAAAGAACTATGTGGCCTTGAGCCACCAGGATTCACTCAAATAAGTTGCGTGCGCACCTGAACATTCATGGGTGTCAGGGCTCCATCCTGATCTTGATGCAGTTATTTAATGGAAATGGGGGAGGTAGTTGAAACCTCGTTTCATCCCATAAATGAAAAGCATGGAGGAGCCAACCATGGAAAATAGAGTTGTCAGCCCGTGGTACCCCTGCGAGTGTTTTCTCTTGCAAGCCCATATCGACCTGAGATCGCATCTGACAGAAGAATGCAAGTGTGACCTGATAGAGGTAGATGTAGACGCCAAGCCTTGGATACAATGACTAGAGCGCTCTTTTTTAGGGAGCCAGTTCCAAGTATATGTAGTCATTTTTTCCACTTTTGTAAGGGTCGATGGTAGAGCAAAGCTCCCGAATTGTAAAGTTTTAATGAACTCTATGGTTATATGGTTATGTATATGCATTTGAGACCTCTTGTTTAATGATAGTCATCTTCCTTACTCCCTCTTGTTTTCCTCTGAGGCTAAAAGAGTTCATGATTGACTGATTCACTTGAATTATTGTGACTGCATTATGATGAAATTTTGATTATAGTGCTTTTATAGTTCCTTTTAGTTTCTTTGAGATTTAAATTCGAGAAGTTCTTGTGTTTAAGTTGTTCCTCCATGGGTTGTCGAAAGACTTGATTTCCTTGGAAGACCTCTACATTTTCTTGTTGAATTCTTCCTCCTACTCACCCTTACTACAACTTACTGTCTGAAGTTAAACCAAGACCTCACCTACTCATGTGTATCAACCTATATTTTTGAGTTAAGATGATATTTTCTTGAGACCGCGCCCATTTGACCCTTTTATAACAAATTTTTGACATAAACTCTGATGGGTATCAGGCTTACCTCTACCGCAATCCAGGGGTGACTTTTGGTGCTAACAGGTTGGAGCGGGTTGGATCCATCAGAGAAGAAGGAGGTACGAGAGGGTGCTCGTTGTTTGTTGTAAAGTGGAATGTTGAGGGAAGCCTTGAGCTAGTTGATTCACTGGAGTTCGTTGGATGTTGGGGGTGGTCTAATGGATTTACCATTTGTTGATACATTTCTCCAATATGCTTGGTGTTCCTGTTGATCTCACAGAGAGAAATTATGAGCTCTTGATTATGCATGAGCTCTTGTTGATGCAACTGACCTTGCAAATTGACAATATCATCCTGCAACCCTTGATTTTCCCTTTGAAAATCCTTGAGATGAGTATTTTTTTTTCTTCTGCGCACCTGACATCGATTTGCAGAGAAAGGACTTGCTCCCACAATTCCTCAAAGGTGCAGGATGAGCAAGTGCAGGGGGCTCTGGATCTCTACCACATGATGGTAAGAGGGCACAGAAGCACAATGTCCTGGATTTTGTTGGAGAAATGTAGAAGGATACCTGAATGGGAGTGGATATTTAACCATAATTGTGGAAGGGAGAGCGTATGCACGCACTTGAAGGTACATGAGGTATGAACTACCCACAAGCTGATGATATCTTGCGCATAGAATAGTAGGGGGAGTGACACCATGGATGTTGGGAAGGGTGTCAATGGGTACGAATGGGCTGCCTAGGTATTAATTAGAGGGACGGGAAGTGAAGGGGTGTACACTTGTGGGGGAAGAAGGGGGAGCATGTGGTCGTAATGGAGGGCCGGGGGTCATGTGATGAGAAGTGTGAGGGGATGGAGGTGTCAGGTGGGGAGGGATGGGAAGGGTGGGGATGAAGGGGGAAGGGGGAGAGGGAGAGGATGGAGGTGTCCAGTGAGGAGGGGGGATGGGAAGGGTGGGGATGAAGGGGAAAGGGGGAGAGGGGAGAAGGGGTAGTCGGGATAGTCGAGATTTTTGTAGGGGGTTAGTTCTGAAGTAGAGTTCTAAAGGGTTAGGTCCAATTTAGAGAAGGGAAATCATCTAAGATGGTGGGAGTTAAGGGAGCCAAACATGGGATCCTACTTGATTAATGAAGAGTTTTCCTTGTTCCATAGTCTTTTCTGATTTAGCTAAGCGATCAACTTCCTGATTCTAAGAGTGGAGGACATAAAAGAAGTGGATCTTAGTGAATTTTTATTTTAGGGTTTTAGTTCGGGAATGAAGGTCGTTAGGAATTTGGGTGGAAGAAGTTGTTTGGCCAAGGAGATCCCTTTTTACAAGTTCAAAGTCTCCAAGAATAGTGAGGGTGTGGGTGTTTCTCGAGTGTGAAATTTGGAGCCCCATGTAGAAATAAAGGCTTTCCTCTTTATTATTAGTGGTCTTCCCTAATCCCCAGGAGTATTCCATGATCTTTTGTCCATCGAAATCGAAGATGACTCCCCCCACACCTGTCACCCCTAGATTACCTGATGCAGCTCTGTCAAAAAAAAGAATTGAAGAGGATTGTTGTCTTTGATAATGGACGAATTCATTATCACAGAGGCATAGTTTCCAACCTTTCCTCTTGATTTCTTGATTTGGGATTGGAGGATGGCTTGAGGGGGAGGGGCCCATAATGTATTTGATCCATTATTCTTTTCTTTTCTCCAGGGTGCCTACCATGTCAAACAAAATTTATTTGGATGATAAGACTTCAGAATCTTCTCACAAAAAATAGCCTGATTTCGAGCAAGCCAGAGTTTCCGGCAGACAAATTTGGAAATTTTTCTCCAAAGGAGAGTGAATTGTTTCTTATTTTTGAAGTTGCAGGCATATATTTGTTTCCAAGACATGAAAAGGTCATTCCAAGTCTCAGGGGGAAGGGGAAAGTAGAGGAGGTTCCAGATTTGAGAAGAGAAGGGGCACTCAAGGAAGAGGTGGAGAATGGATTCAGAGGCTGAGAGGCAGAAGGGGCAATGAGAGGGGCCTTGAATTCCACGTTTTTTCAAGTTTTCTATTGTTAGTATTTTTCCATGAACCATTAGCTAGCAGAAGATATTTACTTTAGGCAGAGAGGGACCAAACCAAATTTCTTTCCAGATTTTGGAGACTGGGTGTCCCTGATCATAATATTGTAGGAGCGAATAACCTACTTTAACAGAGAAGATTGTGGAACCCCAACTGCGGGAATTGGGTAAGGAGTGATGGGTGGGAGCACATCCAACTAAATTATTGAAAAAGGTGGAGATCAAGGGTCGAAGGTGATCATGGCTGTTCAATGGTTTCCAATTCATCTAGTCCCCATCAGAGTTATAGAGGCAGAAATCTTTGAGAAGAAAGAGACCTTTGGAATAGCACCAGTCTTTTAGGAGATGGAGGGACTCTTGACTATTCAAAGGCTCAATATCCAAGATACGGTTTGTTCAGAAATTTATGTGGGATCTATTTCTTGGGGGCCATGAGAGTTTAGATTTGATAAGGGGGAACATATGTTTTAGGAGACACCAAATTGGGGAACCAGGGAGATGGGAAGGGAGGGTTTCCATGCATTGCAACCTTGAGGAGTTGAAATATTTGGCTATAAGAGCTATTTTCCACCAATCTATAGTTCTCATGACTAGACACCAAGCTAGATTTGCTCCCAAAGAAGTGTTCATTAGAATAGGATCCATGATTGCTATTCCTCCTTTGTTGAGGAGTTGAAAGACTTGTTTCTAATTGAGGAGGTGAAATTTTTTAGTGTTTGTTTTTCCTCCAACCCAAATCAAACTTCAGAGAGTTCTAGAAATGTTTTCAAGAGTTCCTTTTGGAGAAAGAAGGCGAGAGCACTAGAATATGGAGAGTGAAGAGAGGACAGATTTGAGAAGCATTAATTTTCTAGCTAGATTGAGCCAGCAACCTCCCCAACTTTGGATTATTGCAAGGATTTTATCAATTTCATCTAGCCATGTCATGGTTCCATAAGAATTTAGAAATATAGGAATACCTAAATATTTGAAGCAGTTCCAGGTGGTGATGATAGGGACCCCAAAAATTATGGCAATATGGTCTTTGATGTGTCCTGGGACGTTCCATCCATAGATCCTGCATTTATCTGAGTTCAATTTTCCTCCAGAATCCGAGAGAAAAGAGTCGAGAACTTTCTGAAAGTGATTGGCTATAATTACATAGGCCACCCCCAAAAGAAGCGTATCATCTGCAAACTGAGAGTGATTTGTTTCCTTGACCCCCCTCACAATATGTAACCCCGAGAGTCTATCCATTCTTATTTCTTCTTCTAATTTTTGACTAAGAGAATTTTCTATGAGGATGTAAAGGAAGGGGGAAAGGGGGCATCCTTGACAAAGGCCTCTACTGGCCTTGAAAAACTGTGAGGGGCAACCATTTAATAAGGGGGAGATCCAAGGGGAGCCAATACAAGCCCTGGTCCAGTGAATAAAATATTCAAAGAACCCATAGGCTTTGAGGATTGAGAATAGGAAAGAGTATTTGACTCAATCAAAAGAATTCACCATATCTAACTTGATGACCATACCTAGGGATTTGATTTTTCTGTTGGAATGAATGGCCTCCTTAACAAGCACGATATTGTTTGTAATTTATTTGTTTTTTAAGAAGCCTCCCTAGTTTTCTGAAATTAGAGTGGATAGAAAGGGATTTAGGCAATTTGCAATGATCTTAGTGAGGATTTTATACGAGGAGTTACAGAGGTAGATGGGGTGGAAGCGGGAGAAGTTAGAGGGGTTGGATTCTTTAGGTATGAGAGATAGGAAGGTGGAGTTTGTGGCTCCTCCAAGTTTCTGCTTTTGGAGGGTGTAGTTCAACATTTTCTTTAGATCTCATTTTATGGTGACCCAGAAGAGTGGTAAAATATGATTGAAAACCCATTAGGCCCAGGGGCTTTATCAGGGTCCATGTCCCAAACTTCTTTGGAAATGTCTTCTTATGTTATCTCCCTGATTAATTGATTGTTATCATGCTCAGAGACTCTGCTTGGAATGTTGGATAACATTTATTGAACTTCTTCAGTCATTCCTTCATTGCTTAGTTGTTGATATAAGGAGTCAAAGTGGTGGAAGGCCACTTCTTTGACTTGTTCAAAGGTATCAAGTTATTGACCACTATTTGAAAGTATGGAAGTAACTATATTTTTTTTCTTCCAATTTTGTGCTTGTTTGTAGAAGGAGGTATTCGAGTCTCTTGATTTTGGCCAAAGGCTTCTGGACTTCAGTCTCTGGTGTTCCTCTTCTCTACGCAGGGAGTGATGAAGTTGTTAGTGGGCTTCTTTTTCTTGATTCAAGATTGATTCGGTGACTTCCTCTTCTTCTAACCAATGTTGAACTTTCAAAAGTAGTTCAATATTTTCTTTCCTTTCTTGATGTGGAGGGATATAGGAAGCTTTCACCCAGTCTTTGAGAGTTGTTTTGACTGCCTTTAGCTTACATTCCCATATATAATTCGGGGACCCAGAGAAAGGGAAGACCACATTTTTTTAATGAGAGGTGGGATAACAGGGTTTTCAATCCAGAGAGGATTAAAGCAAAAGGGAAGAGGGCCAAAGTTATGCAGGTTATTGAAGTTTAGGGAGATTGGCTTGTGATCAAAAACAACAGATGGGAGGATATGGGAGAAAATTTCTTGGGGGAGAGAAGGAAATTATTTTTGATAAGGAAATGGTCAATTCGAGATGCTATATGGTAGATATCGGAGTGCCTGTTGTTCCATCTATACTTTCCCTTGGACGGTTTGATGTCCTGCAGATCCTAATCTGAAATAAGATCGATTAGGTTTTTAGAGAAGTGGTCTCTAATTTTACTACCTCCTTTCTTTTCCCTTGAGTTGATATGGGTGTTGAAGTCACCACCGATTATACAACAAGAGAGATCAATGGGGTTTTTGAGCATAAAAAGGGAGTTCCAGCAAGTGGTTTTTTCCTTGTAGGAGTTGGGCATATAAACATTAATAACTGAGATGATGCTATTGGAGTCATTATTTTTAAGAACAGTTAGAAGCCATCTTTGAGTTTCTAAATTTACCTCAAGAGTCCATAAATGAGCGTCCGAGAGAGTTGTTATTCCTCCAGAGGCTCCATGAGAACTTACAGCTACTCCAGTGATGGTTTTCAAAACTTTTTTCATTATTTCTAGGATCGTTGACGCCTCCATTTTTGTCTCCTACAGGAGGATTACTAAGGGGTTGGCCATATTATTGAGATATCCTAGGGCTTAAGCTTTGGTTTTACTACAAAAGCCCCTATAGTTCCAGGAGAGGAGATTCATTAATGGGAGGTGGAGTAGGCCCGACTGCCATGGGTCGGGAGATCAGATCCTTTAGTTCCTCCTTTGTGTGTTGAAGTATGCATGAAGTTTTCTATAGATAGTTTCTTACGTTGCGCCTTTTATTTTGATGTTGTTTCTTCTCTAACTTATTTGTTTGATATCTGACTGGACTTTTTGGGTTTATCTGGGGGGAGTTCTCCTTCCTCCAAATCTTGGATGGGTTGTGATTTTAATAAGGATTCCTCGAGTACTTGTTGTTCCTCTTCTTGTGTGTCCTCATTTGAGAATTCCTCTTCAACTGGTTCTTCTGCTATTCTGACTAATGCTCGAGTGGAGAAGGAAACAGGCTCTAGCACAGACGTTGAATATGGGTTTTTCTTTGAGAATGGTTCACCCAGATGGTCAAAGGAGTTTTGAGTGAGTGTGGGTAAGTTGATGGCGAGGTTAGGGGCGACTTTTTTAGGGAGGGATTTATAGGAGGGTTTTGATGAGAGGGGCCCAGTTTGGGCATAGATATTGAAGACCCGGGGTTAGGGCCTGTTCCTTTTCTAGTGTTGGCTTTCTTTATGACCTACGTCCAAACTTCCTCTTGTTGTGCGGCATCAAATTATTGTGCTTGTTTGTTACTAGGGTAGTTTTCAGCAAAGTGGCCATATTCATGAGAGGACTTGCATTTGAATGGGAGATGCTCGTAATATAGCTTTTGAATGTAGGGCTAATCGTCTAGATTTAACTTGATTGCCTATCAGATCCCTTTTTCTAGATCAAATTCCACACAAATCCTACCACAAGAATACATACTAGATTTAGGTTCAGCCCTGTCGATAAATTTTCTCAATGTGTCTCCGATGATTTTTAGAACTTTGTCTCCCCAAAAGTGAAATGGTAAGTGTGGAAGCCTCACCCAGACCGAGACAGTTGAGGGAATGTCATTTTCTGGGTCAAAATTTGGGGTCCATTTGTTTAGGTATAACCTTTTTGGGCCAAAGAAGTAAGGGTCATTTCAAAAAATGAGATCTTTATCTTCTATATGCTCAAAGTAAAAAATATAGAAGCCCTTACCACAAAAGAAGTGATTCATGTGCCCCTGTACCAAAGGGTGCTAATTTCGCTCAATCCAAAGGTTGATTTGTCAAGGTGAAGGCCACAACCCCATGAATTGACCGATGAGTGCTTTGGAGGCGAAGGAGAGAGCCGTTCTTCGTGTTGTTTTTCATCGAATTTCTACTTCTGGGATTTGGTCCATTTTTTTCGCGAATTGGGAAGCAGTAGGGCATGTGGGAGGACTTCCAAGTGAGCCCACCAGTGTCTTGAAGGATTCTACTTTGTCGAGGAAATTTGTGGTAGGATCGGGATCCAAAACCATTGAGGCCATCGGGAGGCCAAGAGGAGGGGGCCGAAGCAGGGAGGCGGGGAGCTAGGGTTGTAGAGCATCGCGATAAACAACTTTAAATACATTAGTTACAACTGCCTTAAGAATATTAAACCAAGAGTTATGGATATACATTCTAGAATGTTAATATGTTTAGGAGATAATAATAAGAGTGTTAAGATCTAAAATAAATATGATATGGTAGAACTTTAAATCAACACAAAGAAATCACTCCCTAGATGAAGAGAAAATGTACCTTTAACCGCTCAAGAGTGAGATCTAATTGCACAAATCAAGAGTGAATAGTATACCTAATTTATACCTTGATTTTATGTTGCAAATTGGACTAGATTTCTTTTGTCCAACAATTCCACAATCTGATTTATGATAATAATAAAAAAACACAAAAAATGCAGATTATGGGTGAGGAAAAGCACCCCAAGAGTGCCTAAAATCACCTTGAATGATGAACCTTGGGTGCTTTAGCTAGGGAAATGAATAAAATATTCAAAAACCGCCCATCAATGATTAATTTCAAGTACAAATGAATAATAACAACGAAATTATCTCAAACTTTCAAAAATAGACGGTGAATCCCCATCGGGTTTCACCAAAAATATCCAATACGAAATATATCAACAATGAACTACTTCAGAGTTGAATTTCACCATTATAATGTGTTATACATGATTTGTAAACAATCCACAAGTCAAAGCTAAGCTAGAGTAGCATTAGAATGCACCTTTTAGGGTTAAAACAAAGATTTATGGTTTCACCAATTTCAAGTTTTATTGTTGTAATTTAATTTCCATAATTAGTAAACACCTTAAATCAGCCACATAATTTTAAATACAACCATGAAGCATAATACCAATAGGGTCGATTTTCCTTCTTGGGGTTGGAAATTAATAATGAAGCATAAACCCATGGATGAAAGTGTCTAGAGAATGAAAGAAAACCATTAGCTTTATACTAGACAATGAAATAAACATTTTTGACGGTTTATATGTTTTATATTTTTTTGTAGTTTTACTTTCATTTCCTAGACACTTTCATCCATCGGTTTATGCTTCATTAATTCCAACTTAAATAACTAAATAATTGTATTAAAATTATGTAACTAAATTTCTAGACACTTTCATCCATGGGTTTATGCTTCATTATTAATTTCCAACCCCAAGAAGGAAAATCGACCCTATTGGTATTATGCTTCATGGTTGTATTTAAAATTATGTGGCTGATTTAAGGTGTTTACTAATTATGGTTTTTTTGTTGGTTGTTGGGAGTGAAGCTCAAAGCCTTATCTCCAATTAAGCCTTATGGGGTTAAGAAACATGCCCCTCTAAGAATTAGTTATCCACATTTATGTATTAGAATGAGACTAGGGCCGCAAGGCTAGTAGTCTCTTGCTAATCAAGAAAAACTATGAAAACTAAGGCCCTACAATAAGGGTTTCTTCAAGGGAATATTCTTCACCAACAAGATCAACAAAAGACAAGAAAAGACTACTTAAAACCATTGTCAAGGAGTATAGAACTAATCAAGACAAGAGATAAGAACTTACCAAATAATTTTAGGGAAGAGGGAAGAGGGAAGAGATACAAATCCTTAACGTCCTCCCTCGAAGTAGTTTATAACTCTTCAATGGATCAATCTTGATAGTTTATGTAGAATCTTGAATCATTTCACAATATCTTTTAAAAATATCAAGAAGAATAATTGTTAGCACAACGGCAGTCCCAGGGTTCAACGCTCAAGAGTGCACCAACAAATCCCTAACTACCGTCCCTTTCGGCAACACCTGCGAAGCAGATGAAGTCTCACTCAAGGTAGAGGCAGGGGTGGTTGCAAGACTCGGGTGTCTACAACCTTAGTTGGGACACAGATCTCGGATTATATTACTTACAACGCACTTGGCATCAATCATTCATCAATATCCAACCCTTATTATACTTCACAGATAGCACAGAGCATTGCAGCATTCGCTTAGATCTAAGATATTTCAGCACTTAGCAATAGTAAAATAGATCAGATCTAGTAGATCAGCACTAAGCATCTTCATACATATCAGATCTAACATTCATACACATCTAAGAAGCATAGAGCATAAGTAGATTTATTTAAATATCAAGGCACTTAGAAAAGAAAGAGATAAACACATCAAGTCAAAGCACAAAGAATAATACACAGATTTACGTGATTCACCCCCTCCCTGGGGCGACATCCACCAACTCTTCTTCTTTATTAGTATCTTCAATCATCAGTTACATCATAGAGCCTCAAACCCTTCTTCGCATAGGATAGAATATTTGTGCAGCTCTCTAGATCCTTCTTCCTTACACTTCAGCACAAAGCCTTCTACAACCTCTTACAACAACTTGCACTTAGCTCTGCAAGCCTCTTACAATCATGCACAGAGCATTTACAATCCACATTCGATCACACAGATCTAACTACTAGAACTAATCCAGCAGCCATTCTTACACTGCCTAAGTATATATTTATACATTACAAAAATGGGCCTAAGCATGGGTAAACCCATGAGCTAACATCCCTTTCCCATTACATTAACCCAAAACCCTAAAAGAGGCCCAAAAGTGGACCAAGTTCCCGTGATCTCTACTTCACCTAGCGCTCCATCTTTGACAGGGTGTCGAAGTCCAAAAATGTTCAATTATGACCAAGTGTTCCTCAAAACTTGGTCAAGCGCCAATAGGCCCCCAACACTCACCTGTGACTCGTCCTGAGTCACTCAGGTCTGACCAATTCTGCTTCAAATTCCTTGAGCTTGGCTCGAGCTGCTTCGACCTGCCACATTGCTACTACCTCTTGCTCGGCGAACTCATGGATGAGTGCCTCGTTCACCAACCCTTCTAGGCGTTGTTATGCTGTATTCACAAGTTGTTCAAGTTCTACTCCTTGGATTTCAACTTCAGTGAATAGTTGGCATGCCTTTTCTTGCACTGGTTGAAGTCATTGAGAGAATTCGATTACTTTACTCTGAAGGGTGTGAATCTATTGTTGGGTTGTTCATTTCTCTGGAAACCTCTTCATTCTCTCTACGGGTGACAGGGCCTTCAGTTGCACCTATATCTTTTCAGCGTCGTACTTCGCCTCTTGGAGTTGTGACTCCAATTTATGCAATTCTGGGTTCTCAGTTAGGTTCTCATAGATCTGTGCACTTCTGCTACTTAATTGTTTGCATTCCTCAAAGAGTGCTTTAATACTTTCTATGGTGCTCCAAGCAGTTATTTCTCGTTGGTCACACACTTCTTGTGGGGTCCATGGTATGGTCTGAAGCTCTAAGTCCATGACTCTTTGTTGAAGGTGTTAAATAACTTCAGGAAGCATCATCACTTGGCGTTCAATGGGGTCCTCTACCTTCTGTTCTAATCCGATCATAGAGAGAAATTCTCTGTTGATTGCTTCTTCAATTCCAATCTACTTCGCGAGCAGCTGCTCTTTCTCTTTTTGAATCTTCGCTCTATATTCTTCAAATTTCGCTTAGAGAGTGTCCTTCTCTTGTTGTGTAGCTCAGCGTTGCTCGATGGTTTCCTCCTGTGCTTTATTTAAGGCCTGGGTGGCCTGCGTTGTTTCTTCATGTGCCTTCTGAAGGCATACTTCGACCGTGTTAGCAATATTGCGGAGTTGAACTGGTTCATTTCCTTACTCTGTTGTTCCTTCTGGCAAGGGCGCAGAGGAGACTATGTGGCTAGGCTGGAGAGCTTGTTGTACTCCTTGGAGTTCGATCTCGATTCTGTTGTACATTATCTCTTGCTTAGCTTCCTATTTTTCTGTTATCTCTTCTATGGCTTCATTCATAGCTATGATGAGAAAACTGAAGTCATCTGGAGTGAGCGTGGTCTTTAGCTTAGTCATGGGTGCTTTTGATTTATTTCGGGAGAAAGGTTTTGGAGGCGAACCCTTCCTTTTCTTTATGATTTCTACTTCGTCTCTTGGCCTCTGTTCGACTTCCTCTAAGTCTTTGCCATTACCTCCTTGCTCTGGTGTAATGGATGTGATTCTTATAGATCTATTGTCTACATCCTAGATATCCTCATCCTTCTTTGTCTACTTTTTTTTCTTTGTCTTACTGGGTCCAGGTGTATTAGGCGCAGCTTATGGGCTGTCAATGTTGGACACTTCTGCGGGGTCTGCTGGAATAAGGAGGTATGCCAACCATTCCTTAGCGATTTCCTCCAGGTCTTCTTCTATCATCTTGTAATAAGACTGAAGTTGTTCCTTGTTCTCATCAGCGCGTGATGTCAGATATATAAAATGGTGGTCTGCACTAAACTTTATCAAAGGTTAAAACCTGTGTAAAGTATTTGGGGTCATGTGAGGCTCGGAATGGATGGCGAGCTTCAACTGGGTGTAGTAGGTATGAAATATGGCATTGGATTGCCACTGCTTGTTCATGTCGTTCGAGTACCACACTTCGCAGCCAGCGGTTCAAAGGGGTCAATGTCAGGGAAGGTTGCACCTTCCGGTAATTCCCATGCAACAAAAGCTATAAGTATCAAGAGACAACTAAAATGAAATGCATGCCCCTGATCCTGGGCTTATCTACAATCAATCTCTATTTGATTCACCAAGTACTTCACCCAGTTCATCGGTAGTCCCTCTGCGCACTTTCCTGCGAGGTCGACTACAAATCCGGATACTTGCGTGGGTCGATTCTTGCATACCAACTTCCCTGCGATTAGTTGACAGGCGAGGCGCACTGCGCCACTTTCAATAGAAGCTACCTTGTAGCCTCTCATGCCTTTCTCAACATCGCCATAGGCTTCTTTGATCTTCTGAGCAAGAGCACAATCTGCGGTCTTTCCAGGATAGTAATCGTGGGGATCATGGCCCTGCATGCTAAGCCCGGTGATCTAGTTGATCAGCGTTGGATCAACTATTATGTGATAGTTCAACCATAAGTATCCTCCATGGTAACTTTCCAACATCAGATTCACACAAGCATTCACCTCCTGGTGTCTGCCGAAGTGTGGTATCTTTGTAACGTTGAGCAGAGTAGACTGCACGAGGTTCATCATCCATTGCTAAGGGATGATCTTTGAATTCTTTCCCTTGGTTCTGGTTAGGTACTTGTAAGGGTCAAGTGTGTTGTAAAATTTGTGATCCCCTAGGTTGAAGTCACACTAGCACATTTGGCCCATTTTGCGACGGTTGTTTCGACGCTTATGCGACGTTATGTCGTTGATATGGAGACGAATTTGGAGTCTCTGAAATGTCGATTTAGGTGACGTGGCATTTGTGACGAACTTGAGAAAACGTCGCATAAGCGACGATATAGGCAAACAATCTCAAACCAACTTTTCGTTTATATTGTGACAACAACTTTTATAGTTAAACCGACGCATCAATAGAAGTCCTCATCGCATATTCGACGACAACTTTTTTGTTTTTTATGTAGCTAAACCGACGCAAACAATAGAAGTTATCGTCAAATCGGCGATGACAACTTTCCGTTCTTTACATAGTATAACCGTCGCATAGATAAAAGTTATCATCGGATAGCCGACGACAACTTTCCGTTGTCTATATGAAAAAAGCGTCGCATAGATAAAAGTTGTCATCGGATATCCGACGACAACTTTTCGTTGTCTATATGGAAAAACCGTCGCATATATAAAAGTTGTCGTCGGATATCCGACGACAACTTTCCGTTGTCTATATGGAAAAACCATCGCATATATAAAAGTTGTCAACAGATATCCGACGACAACTTTTCGTTGTCTATATGGAAAAACCGTCGCATATATAAAAGTTGTCATCAGATATCTAACGACAACTTTCCGTTGTTTATATAGAAAAACCGTCGCATATATAACAGTGGACGTCGGATATGCGACAACCAAAACTTTTTTAGAAAAAAAATAAAAAAATATTTTGGGCATCAATTTTGATATTAATATTAATATTAAATCCCAAAGGTTATTGCATGAGCCCTGTATTGATTTCAAAAAGCCTTGGGACTTCTTTGATGGAGCTTATCAAGGCTCGCCAAAAATATGTGGGGATGGAGTCATACTCTTTGGAGCCAATCATGGCACTATGCTTGGAGAAAAAATCTATGTTCGAGGAGGCCTCATTTTTCCATATCTACATGGATTTTAATAAAAAAATAGGATATGTTGTCAAAATAAGCCATCATGCTACAAGGCTCCTTGTGGGAATGTGAATACAAGGACAATGCTCTACTAGAAGCTACTCAATTGTCTATGTTTTGATGTTTCTTTGATAGGTCTTTGGCTTGAAAAAATACATATTTCAGCATCAACTTTTTCCATTACACTCCATTTCACACACCTGATAAGAACTTACATATTTTACAACCAATCATTTGCAGCAGATTAAAAAAAGCATGCATGGACCGTACTCCTGGTTGGAGTGAATGAAAAATGGAAGGGTTTATCAATGGTTAAGAAGAGAAAGAATAAAGGGAAATGAATTGAATGTTTTTTCATCTGCATCTCTTCATTGTTGAGTGAAGACAGTAAAAACTATAAACCAGGTCTGATAAAAGCATAACAGAATGGCATTAGTTTCCTTGTCTTTATTTGAGTACATGACTGGCATTAATTTCATTGCCTCCATTTCCTTGTGTCATCTTT
>SNQJ01S0012838.1:0-14038 GCA_010110895.2 Picea sitchensis
GGAATGGTCTCTCTGTGTCTGCATCTCGGAGAAGCTCAAATGTCGGTGAAGTAAACTTGAGCAAGAATTCTACCATGCTCCACCAATCCTCATCAATCAACACCCTCCCCACCATACTTCCTCTCTCTGAATCTGACTGTCTCCACTCAGCCCAAGTCACACCCACCACCATACTCGTCAATGCACTTTTGACCTCAACAAGGCGGCGCAACATGATGAAGTTCGAGGCATATCTTGTCTCAACAACTTTGAGCAACTCCAATTTGGAGTATTCTCGATACATTGCTTGAGACTGGTGGTGGTTGGTGATGAATTTAATGATCTCCCTAGCTTGCCTTGTGAGCTTCTTAATCCATTCAATTTTTCCTCAATGTCTTCTAAAATGAGATTTAAATTATGGACAATGCAAGGAGTCCAAAAATATGATTATACCTACTCTCAACAATCAACCTTGCAGCTTTGCAAACGGGTGCATTATCTGTGATAACTTGCACTACATTTGTTGGCCCTACTTGTTCAATAGCAGAAATTAAAATATCAACAATGAATTTGTTGTCTTTTATCTCGCCAGAACAATCTTCTTCTCTCAAGAACATCGCTCCTTTTGGTGATGATGCAATAACATTGATCAAGGGCCTCCGCTTTGTATCAGTCCATCCATCAGAGATAATGGAAACCCCTAAGCTGGTCCATGAGCTGCGAACTGGTTTGAGAATATCATGAATCAATGACCTCTCTTTCTGCAGCAACACTGTTCTGAGTTTTTGATGGTTTGGCCCCTTGAAACCTTGAGGAGCCTCGTTAATTGCCTTCACCATATCCTTCCAATAGGGGGACCGAACCACATTAAATGGGATGCCACATGCAAATATGGCCCTTGCCACTCTTGACTCTGTTTCTTCTCTCTTTTGGTTGTTGAACATCTTCATCAATCTGCTGTCTGAAGCTGCACCTCGTCCTCCAGGGCCTTTGGGTATCTCGTTTCTTACCTCTAGCGCCCTCCTCTTCCTTGCTTCGTGAACAATCCTTGGCTCATTGCTAACACCCAAGGAAGGAGGAAGCTTGCTACTGCCATGCATAGCAATCTTTGCTCTATTATCCTTCACTTGTTGAGCATCATCATGCTCTTTTTGGAATCTATCCCTCACCTGCAGATCAAAGGTATGATGACAATCTTCAATACCCTTACTTTCATGCAGAATGTGAGCCTTGACTCTTGTGTAAGAGCCCTTGAAGTTCCTATCCTTCTTGCATAAATTGCACCTCCATTCCCATGAACCTCCACCGGCACCCATAGCCTTGACCTTGGTAACATGCCTCCAAAGAGGATAGTATTCCTACTGCCTGCTTACTTCGGCAGCTCTAGGATTAGATGAAACAACACATTGAGAAGCCATGAATGTTGCAAGAAAAAAAAAATGAAAACTTTGTTCACCAAACAAAACAAAAAATTAGTTTTCATTAGTTTTCATTAGATTGGTTGTTAGTATTGGATCTGAAAATGCTTGTCAAGAGTTTTATTTTGAGCTATTCATATGCTAATTTTTATGGTTAAATATTGTGGTTGTTACAATTTACTTGTTGCTGATAATACTTGTGTAACAGCCTGTTACACAAGTATTATCAGCAGCAAGTAAATTGTAACAACAAAAATATTTAATCATAAAAATTAGCATATGAATAGCTCAAAATAAAACTCTTGACAAGCATTTTCAGATCTAATACTTAAACAAACCTTTCAATGGTTAAATTGTGAGATAAATGAAAGATAACAACAGAAAGAAAAAACCCTAATGGATGTAGCTAACAATTTATAACAACAACAAGCTAAACTCAAAATTCATCAACCATTTAATCACCAATCACTTGTTTTTATCATAAATTGAGAGAGAGAGAGAGAGAGAGAGAGATTGCTATGAAACCAAGAGAAAAAAAAACTGCTAACTTGCTAAGCAAACATAAAATAAATCTACTCACCAAATAGAGAAGAAATCTGCTCACTAAAACCACACACAATCTTCTTCTTGCTGCTGTAGGAAGCTCCTCTTGCTAATGAAAGTGTGAGGAATGAGTGAAGCAAGTGGTTTCTTATAGCAAAGGAAGGAGATTTAGAGTTTTGGTTTGCATCTAAAAGTTTCTTTTTTTAATTAAAACAAAAACACATAAAATCATCTTAATTCTAATTAGAGAAGGCCAAAAAGGCATTAATTACAACTAACTGGAAGTTTAGGGGCCCCACGGCCCCCTTAATTTGCCTAATTCATCTTTAAAAGTTGTGAAAACCCGACTGTACGGGCACAGTATGGCCCCAAAACGCCGCCGACTGTACCGTACAACGTTTCCCTTTCGAGAAACGTCGTACGGTACGACCGACAGCGTTTCGGGGCCGTACCGAACCCATTTCTCCGTACTGTACGGTTTCGGACTCGGAAACAGAGGGGGGGGGACGTTTCCTGCAACTTAGCTTTGGATGCTTCTTCTTCGGGTTTTGGTACGTTTTCTTTTTTGAATTTTTCTAGGTCATTCTCTTCAAGAATGAGTCCAATTCTGTACTTCCAAGCACGTGAGTTTTCCACACCTTCTAACTTGTCAACAAGATTAGTGCTTGCAGACATCTTGACCTGGAGCTGAGAAAATGAATAAAAATTGAAAGTACCCAGAAAGTGATTTTGAACTTACCAAGAGGTGCATTGGGCTGAGGTGAGTAGGTTGGAGCTGTCGGACTTGAAAAATTTCAAGTTTTACCCCTTGAAACTTGACCTGCGAAAATCTGGAATGGTACTTCTGATACTGGTTCTGGTTTCCTAGTTTTTTGGTTTTTTGGTACCAGTTTCCTGGTTTTCTTGTTTTTCGGTACCAGTAAAAACTAGGGTTTCTCTTTCCGGAGGCTTTGGCCACTAAAAAGGTGCGCTCAAGCTGCCAAGGAGTTTGCTAGGCTAGGGCACACTTTTCTAGATGGTTTTTAGGCAAAAAATTCTTTCCAATAAAAGCCCTAATTTTCTTGTACAACAACAATGACGTTTTTGGTTTCCCAGTGAAAGATACTCTACTTAGTTTAGCTCTGAAACCATGTAAAATTTAGAGTTGCTATTAAGTTCTTTTCAATTTACTAGACAATAATAGCATAAGTAGAATCACTGAAAGAAACACAATCACAAGGTACACAACATTTTATCTTGCGAAACCCTCATGGGGGAGAAAACCCAACAAAAAATTATTTAATATAGATTGCCAATACAATGCCAAGAAAAAGACCAAAACACTAAAGATAATCCAACACTAAGCATGCGCCTCTCTCTTCTCCTCCTCCTAATTGCAACTTCCTTCAATACTTGTGCACTTGATGAGTGACTTTAGTGAGTGAGTGAGTGAATGAGGCATCATCCACTCTTATTTATACTAGCTGGGAGGCACTAGGGTTGTGTCTCTTCATCAAGCAGGGCCAAATTCTGCAAGTAGTGGTTATAACCACTTTAATTATCCCTAGGGGCCGACTTCTCAATTGCCACCATACAAACATGGTTTGACCAATCCACAAAAGGGGATTTGGTCTAATACAAAGCTCGACATGATCAATCCACAAAAGGGGATTTGATCTATAAGAAAATAACTCAATTATAATAGAATATTCTTCGCGGTTACAATATTTCAACACTTTGAAGATTGCTATTCACATGAAATGAAATTACTTGAAAGTGAAATTGCTTGAAAAGTAAATGAATGGCTAAACTTGAAATCTAGAAAATGTGAGTTGAAAGTGTAGCAATGTGTAGGTTACTTTTTATAGATTTTTAGGTCTCTCTTTGAATTAGGGGCAATTAGATGTGAAAGTTGCAAGCCTAAGCTATGTTACTACCCCAAATCCTTATCCCTTCAACCAAGAGGAAGTGTTGGGTGCTCATGAACACCGAGGTTCCCCTCTAGCTCCGCAGGTCAAATCCAAGATGCTTGGGCGCTCAACAAGGAGGACACGTAGTGCCGTGAAACCGTCCCCATCTTCAACCCCTTCTAACCTCCCAAGTCACCCCTTTTTAATGGTTTTAGCAATAATAGAATTAGGTGCCTAATTAAACTAGTCACACAGTCCTTTTCCCTTTCTTGTTACCCAAGATCCACAAAGTTGCAAGGGGAGGGAATACGAGGCAAAAGGTGGGGCACGAGTTTGATTACTTTGCCAAAAAGGAAATTCTAACTAGTCGTCATGATATTGCAAGGGTGGCTTAAGACACTCACATGCAAGGTGTGGGCACAAATGAATAATTAAAATGACTTGAAATAAATCAAATGAACAATCTAGCCACACAACTTTTCCTTAAGGACAAAGGTGAGAAAAAAATAAACTGAATTTGCAAACCTCACAACTATGGCACAATATAGAGGACAAGCCTACCGATTTTGTGCCAAGGTGGGTAAATAATTTGGAAATAAAATAGAGTAAGCTAACACTAGCCACTCAACCTTCTCCTTGTGGGAGAAGTGGGACAAACAAATTAAGCAAAACAGAAAATTAAATTTCTATCTAGCCAACACGATTTTGCAAGGGCTCATATGCAAAGTGTGGGCATAAACAAAACTTGAAAAAATTATATAGAATTTACAACTTATGAAAATGATAATAGAATGCAAGCCCAAGACTCTTTTGGGTTGCTTACAATGATTTGGAAAGCAAGAAGAGAGAGGGTTTTGCAGCAAGGCCTTTGGATGCTTCCTTGAGCTCCTCGTGGCCAAAATTGGGCAGCAACTCCCCTTGGACTGACGAAAACCTGCAAAAAACAACAAGTATAGTGTGTTGAAAATTGCTAGAAATCACTTCAAATGTGTTAGTATTTAAAACATAATTTTTTTTACTAAAAATATGAACATAAAACTTGATTAGATTGCAAGATTTAGAAGAGAAATAAGTGCAGAAATTATGTAATAGAGTGCTGAAATAATATCAGAAATATTAATGAAGAGAAATGAAGCTATTGGAGTCCTCCTTTCCAAGTTTTAAATACTTGCTACACAATGAGGCAAGAAAGTGAGTCCTTTAAAATGGTCTACAAACTACTTTGCAAACTCAAAAAAAAGAAACTCACATAGATGTATAGCAATACTACTATAAATCTATCCCCAGCAAAATACTTTGCTTGGAGTTTTTCAAGTAAAACAATGTGTGCAAAATAACTACAAACTGCAGAAATATTACCTCACAAGAACACCAAACAAGAACAACAAAAGTACTCCTATAGAACACAAAAAATTCCTCCAAAGATTCACTTCTATTATTGAAAAGAGTGGCTGCAATATGGAGGCAATATTACAAGAGAGAAAATGGGGAAGAGCAAGAGAGAGTGAGGAGAAAATTGGGCAGCATGGAGTTGCTATGAAATTAGATGTTAAAAATGAGGAGAGGGGCCTTTCTTTTAAGGGAGGGAGAGAGGAGAGACCCCCTTTGCATGTATTACAAGTGTTACTCCCAAAAGAGGGAGGCTCACTCAAAAGCGAGGGCACCATGAGAGAGGGGAACTCCCATTAGAAGAGAAAACTCAAAAATGGGGGAAGAAACCCGCTATCCTAAGTTTAAACCTCTCTCTAATGCACCAAGGGGTCACCCAAGGTGTGGAATGGGCCCCCCATGTGGTCCCCATCACCAAATGGCCAATCCAATGGAGATGGTGAGCCCCACAAGAGACAAATTCGCCCCCCTCTAAAGTTAAGTTGAATGAGAGGTAGGAAGGGGGGATTTGATTTATTTGACCCCCTATTACATAGAAATGACTTAGGAAACAACTTCTCCCCATTTTCTCATGTTTTACAACTTTAGGCAAAATTTGGCATTTTTAATTTTGCCAATTTTTTGCTGATTTTTTACTGCCTTAAACTCCTCATGGACATTGACCTAGTAAAACTTGTCCAAATGAGTTAAGACTTGATACAAGGGTGTAGGGGGTCATAAGCCATTTGATTTGAGTACCCATACCCCTATACAAAACCCCCAATGACCAATTTTTTACATTTTACATAAAAAATAATTAAAAATTTCCAATTAACGGGAAATTTTAATTATTAAAAAATCCTATCAAAACTTAACGGAATTCCGCAAAACTCTAGGATATGTCTAGCATGCTCATATACAACACTTTCAACCCTTGGTTACCTACTGGGCTCGATTGTTAGAACGCCTTTCACCACTTTGGAGGAAATTTGAGTGAAAAACTCAAGTAATTAAAATCATTGAAAAAACAAAATTAATTACTTAAGAAAAAAAAACACTTGATGAAAGGACTTCCTTAATGATAAAGTCCTAGGCAACTAAATTACAAAATTTGACCCATGCTAACATGTTACATTACAAAATTTTCCCATGCATGGGAGCGAACATTCCGTGGAGAGAGAAAGAAGTTCTGGGGCCAGAATTGCCCTGCTGAGCCATAGGTCTTCAAACTTGTCGTACCACAAGGTACATATCTTCATGATACACGACGTTGACACCTAGATGAAATAGGTGGTCAACATCTGGCTTCACATGGGGACGTGTGTTTGATCTTTTGGAAGGAGAGAATGCGAGAACCTTAGAATCTGCAAAACAAAGTTCCCACCAATAACCAACATAAGTACATGTGTGAAAAGAATAAATAATAATAAAATAAATGAAATGATATTAACAATAATCAAATAAATGAAATGACCATACAATGAACTATATACATAAATGAAATAATGACAAAACTGAAAGAATCAAAGGAGAAGGGTTAGAGATACGTTACAAATGACTTCGTCGAAGACCATCTCAAGATGGAGCCCTTTCACTGACATATCTAGCTTTATGTCGTGCAACTGGCTAAGATGAGTTATTAGAAGACGTGTACACTTTACCCTTCTCTTTGATGTCCTGATGTGAACCCTTTTTCTTAGTTCTCAACCACTTGATAAAATCTTCTTTGAATCCTTTCTGATGAAGTTGCTTTTGTGCCAAGCGAAAAGATTTAAGGTTTGTTGATTTCAATTCTTCTTTGAAAGGCTTGGCATACTCTTCAATAGGGATGATATCTTGATTATTATTATCATGATTAATTTTCTTATCATACTTACGATCTTCTACGAGATTTATTCCACTTTTTCTTCTTTTCTTTTCTTTCTTTTTATGCTTGTCCTGTTTTTTGAGGACATCCTCTTCGTCAAAATAAATTTCCCCAATTTCTAAGATATGTGGAATAGATGGCCCAAAAATCCTATCCAACTCTTAGTGACATCTAATTGATTCATCTGAAAGTTGGCGAACTGAGGTTGATGATGCAGTCCCGAATGACAAATCCAATCCTGTTCCTAATTCTGAAGGAGTCACATCAATATCTTTTTCACTTGGAGCTTCTTCAAGAAAAAGACCATCGAAAGAATGCATGGTATCCCAAACATTACAAACACTTGGGAGTCCATCCTTAATTTTCTCATTGACATGTACTATAAAATTAGATGGTATCTCATAACATCCCATATCTAATTCATGATATACAAACTTATTTATGGGTTTTTTGGGATCTTCAACATGATATTTTCTCTCCAATTCTCTGTTTAATCTAAACATGGCCCCATCTGGAGTGGGAATGGTCGCATAAGTTAAATCCATTTGTATATTGCCCCCAAATCTGCAATTGTGAAGGAGATAATCATTCATAGGTAGAGAAAGAAAAAACGGTTGATTCTTTTCGTTTCCCCTATCCCAATTTTGCAAAATCACAGGTGCATCCTGGTAAGCTACAACTTGTGGCTTGTCACATTTACCTTGAGGAGGATTTTCTATAGCTTTGAGCAATTTCCCCTTTGGAGACAGAATCTTCATAATCTCTGCTACAGGGACCAACTTTTTTTCATTATTCAACCATCCTCTGAAGTCAATATTTAATTCTGAGTTTGTAGGAACAATTCATTTAGGAGGGGGAGGAGGTGTCTTAGGAACACTTTCTTGTGGCCTATCTTGATTTTTGGTCCCATCTCTTTGATAAGTGAAATCTCTATATCTAGCCATTTCTGATACTTGCTTGGGAGTAGGCTTAGGACCAAAATTTTTTGTCACTTTGTCCACAACTTCATTCATGCAATTTACCTCCCTACTATGCTCCATTAATTCCATCCATTCATCCATGCCACATTATATTCATGACCAAACATATTTGTTAGATTTTAGGGAAAAAATGAAACAGTGACATTCTTTTGCTTTCTGTTCACTAAAACATTTTTAGATCAACACATTAAACCAAGAGATAAACAGATCTGTATGCATGAAAATAAATTTCTGAACATAAACAAATTTACGGAGTGTAGAAAAACAAATCTTAGCTTACCTCTTAGCCAAAGAAGAATGGGTCCCTGTCACAAGTAGAAGTATGCCTCTGTAAGTATGCTCAGATAAAGTTTAGGTTCATGTAACAAACCTTTAGGGTTTGAACTCTGTCAAGAGAACTGTGGGACAGTTTTTCCATGGATAGTAAAACCCCAAAAGAAACAATAATAAACCAAAGTCGTAAAAGTAAATAACCCGAAGCAAACACAAACTCAGATCTGGAGATACAAGAGGCTCCATAAGCAAACAAATTCAGATCTGAAAGTACAAGAGGCTCTTCATGCAAATACAGATCAGATCTGAAGATACCAAAGGTTCCATAAGTAAACTAAATTCAGATATGAAAGTGCAAGAAGCTCTTCAAGCAAACACAAGATCAGATCTGAAGATACCAAAGGTTCCATAAGTAAACTAAATTCAGATCTGAAAGTGCAAGAGGCTCTTCAAGCAAACAGAAGATCAGATCTGAAGATACCAAAGGTTCCAGAAGTAAACTAAACTTAGATCTGAAAAATCAAACCCTCAACAAAACTCAGATCTAGTTGTATCAATGTCAAATAACTAAGATCTAGTAGTATCAAAGACAAACCCTCAAACAAAACTCAGATCTAGTTGCATCAATGCCAAACAACCAAACAAAACTCAGATCTAGTTGTATCAATATCAAACAACCAAACAAAACTCAGATCTAGTTGTATCAATGTCAAGCAACTCAGAGCTAATTGTATCAATGACAAACAACCAAACAAAACTCAGATCTAGTTGTATCAATGTCAAACAACTCAGATCTAGTTGTATCAATGAAAAACCCTCAAACAAAACTCAGATCTAGTTGTATAAGATGCTCCATAAAATGAGACAGCAAAAACCCATAATAGGAAACAGCAAGACCCTCCACAACAAGGACAACAAAGACCTTCCAAGACCCCTTCAAAAAGCAGAGGTAGACAACACGGAAGAGGAAGGAGCCACCAACAATGATAAACACCCACAGCAAGGTGAATAAACATCTACAGGAGGGACAACAGACAAGAGGAGGAAGCCACCAGTCCCTCCACACTCAGCGACAGCCACAAGGAGGGGCCGCGACACCTCTATCCAGGCAAGGAGAAGCTCGCGGCACTTATATTCAGGCAGAGGACAGCCCGCAGCAGCCTCAGGAGAACTCATAGCTAGCTAAGGTGAGGTCCGGTACCTCTTACACCAGCAGATAACCCAGCAGGAGCTCTCAGCCTAAAAAAAAATCCAAGTACATACCTCAGATCTGAAACAGGGAAACACTAGAGGAGCCGCAACAATCACCAAGGAAAGACAACTGAGGTAGCCGCATCAATAGAAGAGTGAGGAGTGAGTTAGTGTAAAAATGCTAGAGGGGAGGGTTGCTTTTATAGCTAGGGAGAGGGGTAAGGACTATTATAAAATTAAATTAAATAATGACATTTAATTAATATAAATATTAATTAAATTGTCAATTAAAATCAAGATAGATTAAAACCTCAAATAAAATCCTCATCACACAAAATAAAACCCATTCACATAAATCAAGAGAGAACAAGGGGTTACCTTTTAAGACAAAGTCAAGAGGAGTTACATAATAGCAAAACATGTCCACATGAGTCTCATAGTGACCTATAAAACTTTATCATCACTGCATAAGGGGTACCTCAACAATGTGATCAAGTCCATCTTCATGGACATTCCTAGATACATCCCAGGAGAGAAGAAGAGGATCACATATCAACATATCTTGGTATTACACCAAGAATTACCTGGTCAGGTACCAGGTTGCCCCATAACACATCTGGGGGCCCTAGAATACATCTAGGGTCTTATCCACCAAGGTACAAGACCAAGGATCAACCCATGCTTTAGGCATGGGTACCCTGGAACACATCCAGGGGTCGTAGTCACATCTAGGGACTTATATCAACCACCAAGGAATGCATGCAAGGATCAATCCAAGCTCAAGGCAAGGATTCCTTGGAATACATCCAGGGGCCCTAGAATACATCTAGGGTCTTTACTGCTTGGTCCCAGACCAAGAACCCTAGTCATCTACTGGGGGGCCTTACAAGGGTCTTTTGCTTGGTCCCAGACCAAGAACCCCAGTCATCTACTGGGGGCCCCTCACAAGGGTCTTTTGCTTGGTCCCAGACCAAGAACCCCAGTCATCTACTGGGGGCCCCTCACAAGGGTCTTTTGCCATGGATCTAACTGCTTGGTCCCAGACCAAGAACCCTAGGAGTGTACTGGGGTCCCTAGTCCACAGCTAGGGTCTTATGCCATCTTCCGGGAGAATGCCTCTTGCAGCTGCATTAAATTCAACAATATTAACTTGCTCATTTTTTGATCTAGAGGATTCCCCTTCATTACAAATTTGAAGAAAAATTTGGCAAGTTGATTCTTCATGAAATTGTCCACAAGGTCTACACTATGGGATAACTTGGTGGTCAACCAAGTTAGTAGACTCAAAAGGATTTGGGGGCCTTTGCTCTTGAGGTGGAGGTCCCTTTTGCCACTTATCATTTGGCTTATGATGAGATCTATTAGTTGAGCCCTCTCCATGGCTATCAACCTATTTTGCATGCCTGTCATCTGATTAGCATGGTTAATCTCTATTTGCTTTATTTGATTAGCCTAGTTAATCTCCATTCGCTTTACTTGATTAACTTGGTTAATCTCCATTTTCTTAATTAATTGGGCTAGCTCCTTTATGCCATCATTAGAAGACTCTTGATTTTCCACTTTCTTCTTCTTCTTCTTCTCCTCGTTGGGTTTGTAAGAAGTTACCCTTGAGAAACCAGGCAGATTTGACTTCCTAGCACCTTGCATATTCTTATCTATTTTGATAGCATACTTTTGTGCATCCCTTAGAGTTGTTGGCTCTTTATCCCTCAACTTATATCTAATTTCACCCACAAAGGCTTCCATATAATGAATTAAGATTGAGGCATCATTAGGCTTAATAGTTTGAGGGAGGCTCTTAATCAAGTCATTAAATCTCTTATTGAATTCTTCCATTGTTTCATTTTCCTTCTTTTGACTAGAGTTAAGAGCAGCCAATAAATGACGGTCTTCCTTCTGATCACCCCATCTTTCATTGAAGGCTTTCTAGATTTCTAACAAGGTGCTAAATTTGTCATCATCCTGTTCCATGAACCAATCTAAGGCATCCCCTTCCAGAGAATACACGAAAAGAGTCATCTTCACATGTTCATAATTCTTACCATTACACCATTTTAGGATGCACATGTTGAAATTCATGATGTGAGACCTGGCACTAACAACGATGTTTCCCTCAAAAGCAGGCAATTTCTCAATAGCTTTGTCAGGAATAGGATGAGGATAACCTTGAATATTAGAAAAATTACATGGCCTCAATGGATCACCCATAGTTGTTGTAGGATTATTATGTGCAAACAAGAGATGTATTTCAGAGATTGCTTCTTCTCCGAGACTTTCAAGGAGCCTACGAGGAACTAGTTTGTTTATTCTCCTCCTATACACCCTTTCAGGTTTAGGAAGGGAATCAACCAACCCTTGCAGGTTGCTCCTGGTAGGATACCTCAAGGAATGATTAAATGGAGTCGCCACTTGGATAAATTAAGGCAACAGTTTATTATTTAGTTTTTAAAGAATTATTTAAATTTTGTCTATTAACCAAGGATAAGAGACTTATCCCCGACAATGACGTCAAAGATGTTGTCGTCCTAATACACACCTACAAGCGTGGAGAAGTCTGCAACCCACATGGTGTGTCCTTGGAGGCACAAACCTAAGTCTAGACCCACTGTCACCTCGATCTAGACTCCTTCCGTCTAGGCTCACTCCTAGGGAAGCCAAGGGGGGTAGACCCTATTAAACTATGTGAAGTTTTTATGAAAGTTCTAGGAGTTAATTGATTTATTGATTAGAGAGACCCAGCCCAATGACAATCAAAATGCAAAATGCAGTCTTTTCATGACAAGAAAACCTTTTACTTAACAAAACAAAAAGTAGTCCAGTGCCTAAAGATTATCCAATTTCAATTATTCCAATATACACAAAAGAAATGTACTTCTACAAGAATGAAATTAATCTATGAGATATCTATACAACGAATTGAAAAACAACTTTACACTTTAAAGAATTATGCTCAAATGAATAAAGAATACTTTGAAATGAAAGATACTTTGAAGATAGTTATTCACATGAAATGAAATTACTTGAAAGTGAATTTGCTTGAAAAGTAAATTGCTTGAAAAGTAAATGAACGGCTAAACTTGAAATGTAGAAAATGTGAGTCGAAAGTGTTGCAATGTGTAGGTTACTTTTAATAGATTTTTAGGTCTCTCTTTGAATTAGGGGCAATTAGATATGAAAGTTGCAAGCCTAAGCTATGTTACTACCCCAAATCCTTATCCCTTCTGTTACAATTTAAGGGCAAAATGTAGACTATCTAGAAACATAAGTAATTTTATTTAATTTCTAAATATACACTACTGTAATTTTGGATCAGCAACACATTCAAAAATTTCTGATGTGAAATTTAATAACAAAAATCATAACATAGATCTGAGTATTACCTTAGCTAAGAAAAGAACAAATTTACCTGATATGTTGTTGTTATCCTCTTTGATGTATGCTCAGAAAAGCTTCAAGGGATCATGGATCAAACCCTCAGGGTAGATCTCATCATGATCTTTAGGACAAGTTGTCAAGAAGAAATTTTAGGGTAATATATTAGAAAACTAACCAGCATGCCAATGATCAAGTTGTTGATATTATGGTAGCTTCGGGAGGTATGAACCTCTATTGTTACCTATGACGAGATTAGAATATTCTGGAAGGAAGCAAAGAAGTAAAGGAAACCCTAGACGAGATGTCGGTTGCAGAAATATAATTAATACAGTACCCAGAAGGAGAAGTTGGCCCCAGTAAGTCTGCCAGACCACTATAAATACAGGGCGACAGTTCTCATAATTCACACTTCTCAAAATTGAAAAGAGCAGTTTCTGCACACTGCAGTTGGCAATTTTGTGTGCAAGTTTCTGGGGAAGGTGTTGCGCCAATTTCTGGGTGGGACTATCTGATCAACTTGGTTTCTATTCTTGCTTGGTGCATTAGCCTTGCTTGGCTATTGATTGCTACCAGTATTCTTCTCTGTCAAGGTCAAGGTGCTCGGAGGGTGGCTTCGGCCTATGGTTGGGTGACAAGGGTATTGTCAATGGTAAAATGAGCACAATCCTTCATATTCTAACAGGTTATGTGCCCACACCTCCTTCATTAAGTCTAAACGCTGGAAGGAAGCATAGCCGCTAGGGTATTGAGCTCGCTGAGGAACTGCCGCTAGGGTTACTAGCAGGAGCAGCTTCCAAAGACACTGCCTCTAGGGTTACTAGTAGAAGCAGTTGCAGAAAACCTAACCTCAGATCTAGCACCTTGCAATGGAGCATCTCACGCAAAAAGAAGATATTCAGATGCGCCCTAACTCAGTGCAACCTTTGGCTCTCTCAGAAGATAGAAATGACGAAGTTGAAGTTTTGGATCAAGGCATGACCAGTTACCAGTCAACCGAAGACATGTGTGAAATAATCAGTCTTTTACACTACTCAGCACTTACTGGAACGATTGACAATGACATGTGGATAATCGACAGTGGAGCTTCTAGGCACATGATGGGAGATCAAGCCAGACTCTCAAATCTAAATGAGAAGAAGACCTCGTACAAGGTAG
>SNQJ01S0012838.1:23866-81863 GCA_010110895.2 Picea sitchensis
TATATATATATATATATATATATATATATATATATATATGTATTTTATGTATTATATAAAAAATGCTCCCGCTCCCGGAAATTTTTGAAAATCGATGCTCCCGCTCCTCGCTCCCAACAACCTTGGTTTGCTCACTCCATTCAATGTTGTCCTCACAAGTTCACTGTCAACAATGGCCTCCCCAACAACGCCAAGTTCATCTCTTACCTGTGTCATCCTGGTAAGATATGTGACCACATTTTTAGCCTTGGTCATTCTAATGTTCTTCAGTTTCTCTCTCAAAACCATCTTCCGGTTCTCATTTGTACTTTGATACAACTTCGTCAAGGACTCCACATCTCATAGGCATTTGTCTTCCCTGTCACATGCAGAATCAAATGGTCCTTGATGGCATCAAGAATGATTCTTTTAGCCTTGATACTCTTCTTGGTATATGTGGCCAGAAGTGTAGCATTTGTAGGTATTGTTACTAGGTTTGTTGTGGAGTTCTCAACAATGTCCCATAACTAACTCTCCTGCAAAAGCAAAATCATTCTCTCCTTCCAGGCACCACAATTTACTACCCCATCAAGTCCGTCCTCAACTCTTAAACCTGTAGCCATTGACCCTTCTCCGCTGAAATAACAAATTCCAAAATTTTGTCCGGTGAAGTAACTTCTGTCATGCTCTCTGTATGGTTGATTTAATTTTGCATTCCTCTTCAACTCAACTCTGATACCATGTAAAATTTTCAGACCCCACCCAATTTCAAGTCTCACTGAGACTAATCATTGTTTAATGCCCAAAAACCCAGTTTTATAACAACAACAATTTCTAAGCATATAAACAATTCTCAGAAATGAAACATAAGGATTCTAAACAACATTAAATGCAGAAATAAATAATTCTATCAGCAGCACACTAACCCAGAAATTAAAGACAGATATTTTTGGTCTAACATTGACCCTGGAAAACACACAAGGGGAAAACCAGTGAGAGAGGGGCTTTTTATTATTTTCAGAGCTCTGAGAAAATGATATTTACAATAGTCAAATTATTTGCAAATCGAACAAACTTATCTCAAGAATGTGCCCAACAATCTTCCTTGAAAACAATGCCAAACTGTCTTGAAATTTGTGCTCAGAAAACAGTGTTGTACGGCCCTCAAATTTCATGCCCTCTTGTTGTACGAATTGTACGGAATTTGCTCAGAAATTCATGCCAATCCCTGCTATCTCGATTTCTGTGTCAAAATTGTTGTACAATAGCCTTGAAATATGTGCCAACTCTACCTCAGAAATCTGCAGTATGGCCTCCTCGATTTCTGTGCCCTTTTCTATTGTACGGCCTCACAAAAAACCCGTACTGTACGACCCTTTGTTGGCTGTACTTTCTGCCTCGAATTCTGTGATGTACTCTTGCCTAGAAATTCGTGCCTCAAGCAATAAGTTTTCCCTCCTCCAAAGCTCGACTTCTCTCTCTCTCTCAACATTCTCCAAATGCTCATGAAGAAATGAAATGGGGGGCGCCTTCTTACCCTAACCGACTCAATGAGAGAAGTTGAAGGGTTTCTTAATCCAAGGGTTTAGATTGGACAAGATGAATGGTGGAGATTAACTCACTTCACTCACCCACTTTCCTTAAGTCATAAAGTCACTTTTAATTCATATCACATGAATTAAATGACTAGGGTCCACATTAGACAGTTTTCCACCCCTAGGCACCTAGGTGATGAGAAACACTTGCCTAGGTACTTTTTAATTATTTTTAACAAAAAATAAACTGAATTTGCAAACCTCGCAACTATGGCACAATGTGGAGAACAAGCCGACCGATTTTGTGCCAAGGTGGGTAAATAATTTGGAAATAAAATAAAGCAAGCTAACACTAGCTACTCAACCTTCTCTTTGTGGGAGAAGTGGGGCAAACAAATTAAACAAAACAAAAAATTAAATTCCTATCTAGCCAGCACGATTTTGCAAGGGTGGCAAAGCCACTCACATGCAAGGTGTGGGCATAAACAAAACTTGAAAAAATTATATACAATTTACAACTTATGAAAATGATAAAAGAATGCAAGCCCAAGAGACTCTCTTGGGCTGCTTACAATGATTTGGAAAGCAAGAAGATGGAGAGGGTTTTGCACCAAGGCCTTTGGATGCTTCCTTGAGCTCCTTATGGCCAAAATTGGATAGGACCTCCACTTGGATTGGCGAAAACCTGCAAAAAACAGCAAGTATAGTGTGCTGGAAATTGCTAGAAATCACTTCAATTGTCTTAGTAGTTGTTAGTATCTAAAACATAAATTTTTTAACGAAAAATCTGAACATAAAACTTGATTAGATTGCAAGATTTAGAAGAGAAATAAGTGCAGAAATTATGTAAAAGAATGCTGAAATAATATCAAAAATATTAATGAATAGAAATGAAGCAATTGGAGTCCTCATTTCCAAGCTTTGGTAACCTGCAAAGTTGTAAATACTTGCTACACAATGAGGCAAGAAAGTGAGTCTTTTAAAATGGTCTACAAACTACTTTGCAAACTCAAAGAAAAACAACTCACATAGATCTACAACAAAACTATTATAGATCTATCCCCAACAAAATACTTTGCTTGGGGTTTTTCAAGTAAAACAATGTGTGCAAAATACTACGAACTGCAGAAATATTACCTCACAAGAACACCAAACAAAAACAACAAAAGTAATCCAATAGAACACCACAAGGACACCAAAAGTTCCTCCAAAGCTTCACTTCTATTATTGAAAAGAGTCGCTGCAATATGGGAGCAATATTACAAGAGAGAAAATGGGGATGAGCAAGAGAGAGTGAGGATAAAATTGGGTAGCATGGAGTTGCTATGAAATTAGATGTCAAAAATGAGGAGAGGGGCCTTTCTTTTAAGGGAGGGAGAGAGGAGAGACCCCCTTTGCATGCATTACAAGTGTAACTCCCAAAAGAGGGAGGCTCACTCAAAGGGGGGGGCACCATGAGAGAGGGGAACTCCCATTAGAAGAGGAAACTCAAAAATGGGGGAAAAAAACCCTATCCTAAGTTTAAACCTCTCTCTAATGCCCCAAGGGGTCACCCAAGGTGTGGAATGGGCCTCCCATGTGGTCCCCATCACCAAATGGCCAATCCATTGGAGATGGTGAGCCCCACAAGAGAAAAATTCGCCCCCCTCTCTAAAGTTAAGTTGAATTGAAGTAGGAAAGGGGCGATTTGATTTATTTGACCCCCTATTACATAGAAATGACTTAGGAAACAACTTCTCTCCCTTTTCTCATGTTTTACAACTTTAGGCAAAATTTGGCATTTTTAATTTAGCCAATTATTTGTTGATTTTTTATTGACTTAGACTCCTCATGGACATTGACCTAGCAAAACTTGTCCACGAGCTGAAATTTGGTCCAAGGGTGTAGGGGGTCATAAGCCATTTTATTTGAGTACTCATACCCCTATACAAAATCCCCAAGGACCAAATGTTTACATTTTACATCAAAAATAATTAAAAATTTCCAATTAACGGGAAATTTTAATTATTAAAAAATCCTATCAAAACTTAACGGAATTCCGCAAGACTCTAGGAGATGTCTAGCATGGTCATATACAATACTTTCATCCCTTAGTTACCTACTGGGCTTGATCATTAGAACGCCTTGCACTACTTTGGAGGAAATTTGAGTGAAAAACTCAAGTAATTAAAATCACTGAAAAAGCAAAATTAATTACCCGAGGAAAAAAAACACTCGATGAAAGGAATTCCCTAATGATAAAGTCCTAGGCAACTAAATTACAAAATTTGACCCATGCTAACATGTTACATTACAAAATTTTCCCACACAGGGGAGCGAATATTCAGTGGAGAGAGAAAGAAGTTCTGGGGGCAGAATTGCCTTGCTGAGCCATAGGTCTTCAAACTTGTTGTACCACAAGGTACATATCTTCATAATACATGACGTTGACACCTATTTTAAATAGGTGGTCAACACACGATAATTCAAATTTCAGATAATATTGCAATAAGTGAAACACTGAATAAGAGGCTAGCAACATGCACTTTGAAAACCCTACATAAATCTAGAAAAAAAAACTAGTTAAGAGGGTGGAATTTGAAGAAATACCTAGGTTCTGTGAATATGAATACTGTAGGCAGATAGGAATCAATCCCTACTCCAATAAAATAACTTTGATGGTGATGATCACAATGGTTTGGCCCTCATAAGATTGGTTTTTGTTGCTGGTAAACCCCTTCCCTCACAATCCCCAACAGCTGCAAAGACAAATGAAAAAATAAAAAATCATCCTTTAAGAGAGTCAGAATTGCAATGGGTAATTTTTTCCATTATGACGTAAGATATCACTGATTTTTTCAAAAAATCGCATGGTAAATTTTTTTCCAAAAATCACGATTTTCACTTAGTGATTTCTTGTTTCAGGGTTTGCATCGAGAAAAATTGCTATATTGGCAAAAAATTGCTGATTTTTTCATCTATGCTACCACCTGTTGACACTGTAACCTCCTTCAAGTCAAACTAACCATGGTCCATCATGCAGTAACAATTTGTGTGCATGTTTATATTAGCTGCATTTGTTTCTTTAAGATTTTTCTTTTGTGATTTGCCATGTTTGATTGTCTTACATAGCAGGGTCACTATAGTGTGGTATGATAAATGGAAAAAGCATAAAGCAAAAAAGAGAGAAAAGAAAGATGCCCTAATTAATGGCTACAAGCTGAGCCACAACTATCTGCAACCTACAGGCTATGCTATAAAGAGCCAAGGTCTGCCTATGGAAGTCATGATTGCAAGCTAAGCCAAGGTTACCTATAGACTGATTGTAAATGGAAGCTATACATGCAAGCACACACATCACTTTGTGACCACTGACCATGTCAAATATGAAAAAAGATAGTACTCAATGTTTGTACAATATAAATAATTATATGTGAAAGTTGTTTATTCATTCCTTGTGCCAACATTTGTGTCTTGTAGCACTGTAGGGCTCATGCTTTGCAAGCGCTTTTGTTATTGTTAGCCTGTGTGGCATGAGCCCTATAGAACATAAGGATCGTGGCATGTAAAACTCACAGCCCATACCATGTTGTCCCACATGGATCATGCCTTCCAAACCCAGAGTGAGCCTACAACAAGGAAAGCTTGGTTCACAAATGACTGTGTGACTATATTCACTTTAGAGAGTTCTAATTGAATTTCTTCTCTTGCAGGGAAACTTTTGCACTCCAATAGCTGGCATCTATAAACTAGTTTGGGATAATTCATATTCAACCTTTTATAAGAAGGTTTACTTTCTTGTCTTTTTATGTGAACGTTGTGACATTTCAAGTTAAATATTGATGTGGATGCTTTTAGTTATTTATGTTGACATGGATTCTCCTTTGGCTCAGAGTTTGCGTTATAAAGTGGATTCCATACCACCAGTTATTGACGCAATACAATTGGACACATCAAATGAAGGAACGATTTTGGATGCAAATTAAAATGACACCTTTACAAAAAATGCAGTTGTATTATCATTACCATTGAGCGATTCTATGCCTGAGCTCATCTTGGCATAATTCCAAAACTTTGATCAATCAGTAAAACAAGGTCGTATCTCGGGCCTATATTTATTGCAAACCTAAAAATGCATTACATAATTGGGCTCTGGTATTTGGCTCAGGCACAAATTCTTTCTGCTAGGTTTCTTATTGAAGTGGATCATGGGTGAAATATCTCAACTTATCAACGGCTGAAATTTATATTTCAGATATTAATGTTCAGTTGTACAATTGTTTGTTGCATTGTGCATGCCCTGTTACTTAAATTCATGGGCATAACTGCAGTGCAATACTAGATGAATAATAATTTGTATGTTTTTCTTTTTTCTCATGCGGAATGTTGTCCAGTAAGCTTTGTGTGGCTTATAATATTGAAGGTAACTGATCCACCTGTGTATTGTGCATTTGTTTTTTGTGTCTTGTACATTGGACACTAATGCACTTGTCTATCTATGGATTTAACCAAAGATTGCAGCCATTGTTGTAGCATATATATAGTTATAGTGGTCAATGATTATCAACTGATTATTAGTTGTAATGCATGGGATTACTTTTCCTTAACATAATTTACAGCAGTGCTTACAAATAACAAATGATTAAAGGTTACAAGCGCAGCTCAGCACAAGTATCATCAGTGGAGGTAATCTGTTTTCCATTAGAAGTGAAGATGCAAATATCAGTTGCAACCAGTCAAGTGACTTCAAAGTTTATTAAGGAACTTAAAAAATGCTGAAGCTCACCCTGGTGGAATGTTGGAAAAATGTTTCAACGAAAACTGTGAACGGTGATGCAGGACATCTTTACATAAGCTAAATGTTAAACAATTCAAAGTAGAGAGAAAACATATTGCAAGGAAAGGAAAATCTGGATGATTAAGGGTTTATTTACCAGCTATTTCTTTGCTTGGGTGCCTCACATAGTATTGAATTTGAAAACAGCTTTGAATGAGAAGGAAAGGGAGTGAGATAGGAAGGGAGAAGGGGCATGAACGGTCACGGTATACAAATTACTAATACCAGTTTTGACAACATTTTATTGTACCTTGGATGGTCAACATGTTAGAGTTCATTTCAGTACTTTCATGATGAAATAGCAACCGTATAAATAGCATTCAACATTTTTTTGGTCATAAAACAGTGAAATTTGTTTTCGAGTAGGAAGATAGGGTGGCTCAATTAGATGTGTTATTCAGTAGTTTGAGATGTAGTTAGCCATGGTATGGAAAACGACCACTAATTCCTTGGTACCAACTACCATGGCATGGGTGGTCCAAGGGACTAGAAACAAAATGAACAAAGGTATATTGTGATGAAGCATGTTTGGCTGATTCCTTTTGCTCCTGCTTGATATTGCGATGAAGCATGTTTGGCCTATAGGTTATTGTGTATTCCAATATAGAGGATGATACATTAGAGTTAAAATCTGTCATTTGCTTGTACACAAAGGTGAATTAACTAGGCCTTACGAGCCTTGTTCGTTAGGCTGTGGTCTAGCATTAAGCTGGAGTGCTTATGGGGATGTTGACCCTATTTTAAACCCTGGCAGGTGTTTTCCCATTTAATGTATTTGATGCAGATAAGGCTAGGTGCAATCCCTTAATGGAATAAATACCCTTTACTTGTTCCATACAAGTCAATGATAGGTTATGCTTGTAGCAATGATGTGTAATTTGGTATCCACCTCTCCCAAACAAAGGATCATTTTCCTAATAAAAAAACCCAGAGGACATGGACAGTTATCGCCTTAATTGGACTTATTTTATTAACTGCTACAATTGCCATGTTCCAAGTTCATTAGTTTTTCCATATCCATTAGAGCTTGGATATCTTATCACAAATAGGAAAAGACTATTAAGTGTGGATCATGAATTGTTGGTCTATGGATGAGGACATTAGAAAGTATTTATTAGCATCTTAGTTGAGTTACTCTACAACACAAAAGATACAAATAGAAAAGTTGAAGAAAAAACTGGATAGCAAGTATGTGATGAACACTGGCATTGTCTTCATAGTAATTTTTTTTTAGAGGTGTGTATGTGTGTGTCATTTCATTGCATTGAGAAAAGTAATGTGCATTTTACAGTGTAGGATGGCTGAATGTCACGAGTGATTGAATGTAACGTTGATCCAGCATACATGGGCCTGAAATTTATTTTATAATCCTTATAAAAATAACAATATTACATTGGATATAACATAGTATAGGTGAGATGTGTATGTAATGCTTATAGATCAAAATGAAAAAAATAAAAATAAAATATATTATATGGAATGTAAAAAGAAAAGAGAAAACCATTACTTTAATGTGCTAAGATAGATCCAACTTAACACCATTTCTTTTGAGCACCAAGAGAATTACTTAGTTTCTTTTTTATTCTTCACTGTGCTTAATAAAGCCAAAGTTAATATCAATTTATGTTGATAATAAAGAATGCCCCAAACAATTATTTCTTTAATATGCACTCAAAAGATTTTAGTATATGATTATATACTAATGTTGTGTTTATGTTAAATATATTATCATAAAAGAAAAGATAGAGTTAACTGTGTCTTGTAATGAAAGAAAAAACATTATTTTATTTTTCTCAATTTAATAGTATAATGTTGAATTTGTTGAGACAATCATTTACATGTCTATAGTTTGACTTTTAATCAGTGAAAATGATCTAAGTTCAACAAGTGTAAATTGTTATTTTGCAGATCTAGGATAAAAAACCAACCTCCAAGACTTTTCCTATTGCCATTTTTTATAAGAACTATCACTGATGCAAACCCCCAAGCAACCAATATGCACCTCCTAAGCTATGTTGGCCATGTGGATATTTGAGAAGCATGGATTTTCTTTTGAGACGTAAGTTTCACCTATTTGAAACCAAAAAAATATCCACCCTCCATTTTATTGTTTCTAGACTTTATTTTTGTAAATTAACAATAAAAATTACTAAGCATTTCATATTCATATGTTGAATGGAGTTATTTGTGGTACTTGGCCCTAAAATGATATGACTTGTGGATGCCTTTTGTAATGGGTATATTGATCATATGCCTTGACATTTACAATATGGCAATTTTATGGCCGATATATTGTAGGAAATTTTTTAATACTTATATAATATGACAACATTTACTCGTGTGAATCAATGAATGTTGTGTTCTTTCTCTCATTTTCTTTCCACACACACACATTCAATATTTCTTGTAGAATTTTGTACGTTGCATACACAGTAGATAGAAACAATTGAAGTGTAGAGAATAATAAATGTGAAATGTATTAATGTTGTAGTTATTACATCTACAAGAGCTCGAGATAAACTACCGAATATACAAGTACCACTCTTTCATTTATATCATCTCACATTACATCATTTATAACACCTTAAGGAGTTATGTTGGTTTCACCACTAAGTTGTTTACCTTAATATCAATACTACCAAGATTACATGTCGCCAACATATAGAAAGACTATATTACACAAACTTTCATTTTTCTCTTATACTACCACACTTTTAACATGAAAATAACATTCTCATATTATTAGCCTTATTTAATATGACTTAAGACCATTATATTTTAAATCTTTTACAAAAGAAAACCTCGCCTCAAGACTTCAAAATTTAATGATGTGAGATCGCATATCAATCCACCTCCATCTATGGAGGTGCTTCGATAATTAGATGCGATGTTGTCAATTCCATTAATGGTTAAGAACATGTGTTTCCTCTTAAGAGGTCACAAGTTCAAATCCAGAGGGGGGTAGCATATGTATACCTCCGTAGACTTTACCAGTCAAATCGTTGGTCGGAGGGGGTCCCTTATCCCATAAACAAGTGGGTCTCATACACCAATTAGGTGTGGCTTGGCCGTGACCTTAAAAATGGATTATTATTATTATTATTATGTGTTTACATATTGTGTCTTCAATAAATGTCTTCCAAAACTCATAAAGGGTGCTCCATTGGATCGGTAGCACCCTCATGTCAAAAGTAAAACTTTGTTTTGTTTTTCATTAGACAATCACCATATTAAGCATCATTTAACTAGAGACCTTTTGTCAAACTTCAAAGAGTTAGCTATCTTAAAACAACATTGAATTTCCTTTTGGTGATTTATGATGTCTATCATGTCCCTTCAAAAATATTGTTGTTGGGATTTGACCTCTTAGATGCCAACAATCTAACTTGGCTCTAATACCATATTAAAATTATAGAAAGCACAAATTATTCAGTGCTTGGAAAAGTAAATACATAGTAATTTCTCATGAAAGATGTATGTTATGATTGTTTAGTCTTTAAGTAACTTTAAGATGTTATTGTTTTATTAACATAACATAAAGCTCACATTCATAACTTAAAGTCTAACTTATGTCATACATGATATGATCATTATTATATACTAACTATATGAGCAAGAAAAGATTGACCTTATGCTAGCTTTGCATCAATATAATTTATTTTCCCTCATATCTTCAAGTATTGTTTCTAAAATCCAAGCATTGCTTTCATGTAGCATATCTAACCACTTGATCAAATATTGTTTTGTATTTCAATAATTTTCGATTGAAATGTCTTCTCTTTTGCCGCTTCTTCTATCTCTTTTGTCTCCCTCAAATTTTGCTTTGGCAAATCTATCTCAAGACTCATTTCTTCATCTGCTACAAAATATCATTCTTTGAATGAATATAGCTACACAAAATTAAAGATGGTCAAATTATTGAACTCCCAAGGCAACTCTTTCTCATAAGCATTATTGTTGAACTTCTGTCAAATTCTACATTATCTTATCTTCCTCATATTCAACTTGTGGTAAATGTCTCTAAGATAACTCCTTCATCAAGTGTATCGGTATCTTATCTCCAACCTCAAATTACTTTAATTTTTCACATATATTCTCTCTATGTACCTTATGTTATTCTCTTAATAATTTTCTTGAACCTACACATAAATTTGTTGTATATTCTCCACAAAACCCTCGACATCACTGCCCTTCTTCATGTCCACTAGAGAATCAACTAAATCTATCACACCTTTCAAGTTCCAATATACATACCTTCAATGGAGAAAATTATATTGATGTGTTCATTATATTGTTACATGAGAACTTGCACCTCCTATGCTAACACTTGATCCCATTGTGTTGGCTTATCTTTGCTTAAACATCTCAACAGATTACCCAGACCTTGGTTCAACACCTTTTGTGTGAGCATGTATTTGAGGATGATATGTTGAAATAAACTAGTACTTTGTTCCCATTTTGTGCTACAATGTTTGCAAAAAATGACTCAATAACCTCATATCCTTAAGCAATTGTCTTCAATAATCCATGAATTCACACAATCTCCTTGAGAATGGATCTACATAATAGCTTGTGTTAGTGGTGTTTCTACATATAAAATGTGCACAAACCTCGAAAATGTGTCACTCACATGAAACATTGCATCAAATCCGCATTACATCCTTGGCAATTCAAGTACAAAATCTATTAAAATGTCTTCCCATGGAATATTATGGTGTGTATAATCATGTATTATTGTTGTGTCTTTTCACCATCCAACATACCATGCATGTCTCCTTAAACTTGTTTACCTCCTCCATACATGGTTAGTATATTCTTCCAACAATGTATGCATCTTATCGTGCTTGAAATGTCCACCTAATTGTCACTATGCAATTCTTTGGTTAAATTCTTGTTCTTCATGTTTGTCAACAATAGTTCTCTAACATGTCCATCACATCGTTCTCTTTCCCTACCTTATGCTTCATTACAAAATCTCTATAAGAACTATATGTCTCTAGTTTTAGTTTAGATAAACTCTAATGGCTATTGATCTATGTAATGCAAACTCTTTTAGTAGCAAATAGTCTCTGCAATGCTTCAATGTTTGCAGTATATTACAAAATTCTAAGTTGGACTGAGATTAACCAAGCTGGGTGGAGTTGTTTTATGTGTGAAGTGTATGACCGTGGCATCTATAGCTGGGCAAGTATGCTTCTAGAGCTTGCTAGTGCGGGCTTATTCACAAGTGCGTTGTAGTATATTGCCAATGCATAGGTCTACTGCAGTAGATCGTGGTGAAACAGATCTATCTGTTGTAGCTAGGAAAGTATGCTTATGGAGCTTGCTAGTGTGGGCTTATTCTTGTGTCTATTGTAGTACATTTCATTCCTTATTCCCACCCATAGGCCCTATATATGCTCGCTCCCTCTGGAGGCACTGAAGTAAGCTATTAACCTTCCCCCTCCTAACTCAAAAGTGTGCCAATGGAAACCATGTTTGCATCACAACCAAACCAAGACTATTAAAATTCAATAGTGACAAACTAATTTTTTATACCTAGCTTGGTATGCAAGGTATGGAAGGTATTCGTGAACTCTGACACGGTTTGGTCTCTCTCCTAACGCAGTGTGGTCCATCTCCTGTATTAGTCGTCATAGTTTCCAACAGGGTAATATTGTTCCTTAACAACATCCATAAAAGAGTCTCAAGTGGGTTCGACCTCAAACATTCCAAACTCCTCTGTGGAACTCTGCTCATAGTAAGTCTCCCACCAATTTTTTGACATGGGGGACAGCCTTAAGAAGCGCAAAGGTGATATTTTCCCTATTGAAGAAATTGTGGACAAAGAGATACCATTCTAGCAAATTTAAACATTTTTTCAAATCATTTGCATCTATTTGACCTTCAAATACGGGGATATAAAAATTAACTTGTACCTTGAAATGGGTGGTGCCTCTAAAGTGGTCGCTTGATGAAGACGCATCTATTATTGTTGGAAGTCGTTGAAGGATTTGGAAAAAAAAATCCATCATCTTGTCCCTTTGTCGCATGAGGGCTTCCTTGAGTGACAGCTAAATAGAATCTCCTACTCCCTCGTCCCCCTTTTCTTCCACCATGGGAGGCCTTCGAGGTCAATGAAGATAGTCTTTCAGAGGCTCAAGTAGTTAATGTCCCAACTCCTTGTACCCTGACCTCGTTGGGGACATGCACAAACAAAAAGACAAAGAGAAGACTGCTCTAATACCACTAATTTGGATTTATGAGGGGACGAAATAAAACACAGAGATATTGCAAGAGACATAGTAATATAGTGAAACCTATATTCTATTAATGATTGTTTGGAATACAAAAGACTATAAAATGCAAAGCACACAAGCTAGTTGGAATGGTGGTAGCTTATCTCTGAAGAGAGAGATGCGTCGGTTACACTCATTCACAAGAAGTTGATTATAATGAGGCCGAAAAGACCTTTTTACATATAACATCAATGAGAAAACCCTAAACATTCAAAACCCTGACCCTAGAAGATGAAACACCAAAAGGTTTGTGGGCCCCGATGTGGTTAGTTGATACATCAACTTCCTAGGGTCGTTACTTTTGCATGTGATCTTTGTTTGGGGCGCTCAGTAGCCCGTCGAAAAGGTCTAGCCAAGAAGTACACATTTTGAATGGCCCAATACATGCCTTTAGCTATCTACTAGGTGTTTTCATGCCAAAACAATGTTGTTTAAGGCCTCAAAACGACCTCGGAAGTTCAGGACCCGAAAAAATCATAGAAAAACTGCCAAGATGGAAACTATGTTTTGAGCCAATGAAATAGGTGGGTGGTCAGTGATGTCCACCTGGATCAGAGAACCTTTCTAAGTAGATCTCCCACAAATATGAGAGGAAGTGATTATCCAAATGAATGGAGCATTAGCCTTATTTATAAGGAAAATCCTAGCACTCCATTAGTCAAAAAGTGAAGTGATGTCTCTAAGTGGGGTTGACCCCTTAGATTTGCCTTTACAAATGATAAATTATGTCAAAACAATACAAAAATTCCCTCTTAGGTCACACGTGTGGTGATGTCATGATCCAAGGGGGGTGTGTGAAGGCCTTCCAAGGCTAGCTACCATCATCTCATGGTGCAATCATGGTAGGAGGCGCATCTCTTCACCTATGGTCATGTCACATCATCAATTGCACCCCAAGTGGTCATCAAGCCCCATCATTGTCAAACCCTAAAGTGTGACACCATCATCAAAGGAGGGCCAACGTCCAAGGTGTAGAGCACTGCATCCAAGGTGGAGAGGAGTGTATCTCATCTCTGCAAGGCATCCAATTGTCCATTGGTGTAACTTCCTCCATCAAATGAGTAATAATCCATGGGGTACACTTCTGAGCATGTGGAATTCTAGCCCATCTATGCCCCACCATGACCCAATCTGTCAAAAATCAAGCCCATCTATCCATTGTCCAAGGTCCTGAAGATGTGAGAGCCATTGTCTAAATATGTCAAGTCATTGGGTGACTCCCTACTTTGCATCACATGTGTCACATCCTGCAATAGAGGCACCACGTCCTGGGTGAAAACCTAGGGCATCCTTCAAAGAACCATGTCAGGGGCATCCAGATCAAAACAAAATTCATAAGATATATCAATACTTAAATCATGCAAATTAAGTTGTTACTTAAGATATAAGTCACATGAACAATTCATTTTAATATCCCCTTCTAATATCACACCAGCTCAGGGCTTTATGTAAGTTGGCAAGTTTGAATATGGGAGGACCTTCATCTGACCCTATTAGGTGTGCCAATCAAAACAGTGAAAGAAAAGACCTAGGTAGAGGGATATGTCGTGAGGGAAGCAATGAAAGAAAAGAACCCTTCAAGAGTAAGTATGATAATGGTACGTGTTGGGCTTACTTCATGACTTATGGTGTCATTGAGTCCATTTCTATGAGCGCATTTATGGAGCATGTGCTTGCTCTTGACTTACCACTTTCTAAGCACTATGTTTTCCAAACCCATTTATCTGCCTTTTTATTTGTCCTTTTATCATATTTGCAAGTCCCCTTTTATAAGGTTTCAAGTTATAGCATCACTACTTGGGACTAGGGAAAACATGGAAAGGGTAGAGCTCAAGTTTAGACTGGATTTTGAGAGTCCTTTTCTATCATTCCTTTCTTTCTTTAGCATCATTCTTTTATTCTTTTAGTAGCAGTTACAAACAACCTCTGGGCCTCCAGCCCCTCTTCTCATGAGAGAATGAACCATGACCCATTACCAAAGTTTAGTATTGTGCGACAGGCTCGGGATGGAAAGTGTCAAGTATGGTGGGGAATGCAACGTATCCTTGTGAGGGACCTCCAGTAGTACCCCTTTTCCATGGGCGGTGACAACACGGGACTAGGGAACAAATGTTGGCCACCAAGGTGAAACAAGGAAAAGAACACGACTTCTTGAGATAGTGATCCATTATCCAACTTCAACTAATGATCCTCATTCACATACCTAGTAAACCAAGCATAATACTTTGCATGAAAGGACTAACATACCTCATGGTGATGATGGCTTACCATCTCCCATACACTAAGTTGATTGGATGTGATGAGCTTGGTTGATCTGAAGTAGACAGGAAATATGAGGTGGGTTGTTGGGTTGTTATATGTGGACATGATGATCATCGGCATGTTCAGGATCAATGTCTCCATTGCAGGCCACGAGACATGATCTCCTCTAGTTACCCCTAGGCGTAGGGGGTAACAGGAACCACAACATGTTCTAATAGTGGGTGAAAAAAATCTATATGATTTCTCATACAAGTTAGCATAAAATTGATTTCCCTTAGGAAGTTTTCTTTCCTTTAACAGGACCCCATCACTATCCAAATGAAATTCTATGGGCATTTTCCCTATGCTATGAACAATTTTTATGGAGAAAAACAGTAGGTAGTACCAACACTGGGATCGTGCCCAGTGGCTATGTGATGAGATGGAGTTTGAAGGTTGTTTGCAAGCATGTGTTTCTATGGAGGACTGGGGTTGTTTGTGGTGTAGTTTCGTTAGATGGAGGCCAAGGGTTTTTTGTGGGTGTGATGTCATGAGATGGAGGTTGGAGTTGTTTTGTGGGTGCAATGTCATGAGATGTAGATGAAATGGTGTATGGTACATATAGTGGTTATTAAGGATTAGTAATAGGACTAACTTGTTAATCAATAATATGAACATAATCCAAAATTTGTTGCAATGAATAAAAAAGTGTCATTTTTTGAAATTAGAAAAGAAATTTTGAATTTACTAATGTTGAAAGTATTATGTTCGTCAAGTTTAATTGCATACAAAATATTGATCTATTCTTATTAGTAATTTAGCTTATTCTTGGTGGCTTTCAAGAGTATCAATTTTGATAAGACATAAATATAGCTTTGTTATCTTCTCCAATTCACATTTTATTTGAAGATAAAGGTCAAGGAAACTAAGTGTATCGCTTGCGTTGTTGTTCCTTGTGGAAAAGAGATCAACCTAGCAACAAGCAACATAAAATGGGTATTTCTTCCACTCCAATATTAAATATGGATGTTTGACTAATATATTATTTCTATGGTGGTTGAGGACCAAAGTGCAAGGTGGTAGGACATGAATGTCATGGACCTATATTATCACTCGTCGATGTAATATTTCCCTCTCCATATGTTTATTCCCCCTACAACCATATTAAATAAATGTCAAATAAAATAACCATAAAACACAAGTGTAGGTGGGAAATTATACATACAAGCAATGGAGTATCATATACACAATTATATTGGTCTATTTAGAATCCCATAATATAATCATGAAATATACCTAAAGAGTTCTACATAAACATAAAGAAACAAATTGGGCATGAAGAGATGCAATATTGAAATTAAGATCTTGAAGAGGTTGGATACTTGGTAAGGACCTCATAACCAGAAGAAGAAGATGGTGAAATCGAAGAGGATATGTTCAAACACAATTCATGAGATCTCTAAAGAACTAAAGGGGATCAAAGTTCAAGGTTTCATATTATGATGGAAGTATTAATTTAAAAACATTAATAGAGTGGCTAAGAAATATGGAATGCCACCTCAAATTTGACAGCATAAAAGATCTAGAAATGAAAAAATATACCAATACAAAGTTGTGGATCACGCTAGAATATGGTGCCACTTTGTGTAGCATGAGCGAATTTAAGTGTAACGAGAAGATTAGAGAAAATTAGAGAAAACATTATTTCATGTAGATTACAAATAGATGGTGTTCAAGCAGTTGTATAACTTGATATAGAATGATCAAAGTGTATAGGAGTACAAAAAAAGGGTTTTACAAAATTTCCATATGTTGGATTTGAAGAGGACTAATATCGATGAATTTCAAGTTATTGAATAAATGATAGATAAAGTAACCATAAAACACAGATGCAGGTGGGTGATTGTTATACGTGAAAGAAATGAAGCAACATATACACAAGTATAACATATTAATTAGAATATTATAATATAATCATGAAATAGACTTGAAGAGTTCTAGAGGAACTTGAAGAAACAAATTGGACATGAAGAGATGTAGTGCGAAGATGAATATATTGGAGAAGTGATCTAGATTATTTTAAGAACGACATGAAGGAAGAAATATAACAGAGATATAACAAGGAAATACAAAGAGATATTGCAAGGAACACATTAATACAGTAAAACTCATATTTTATTAATGATTGTTTGGAATGCAAAACACTGTAAAATGCAAAGCACACAAGCTAGCTAGAATGGTGGTAGCATATCTCTGAAGAGAGAGATGTGTCAGCTACGCTCATTCGCAATAAGTTGATTACAATGAGGCTCCAAAAAGGACTTTTTTAACATAAATAATAAATGATAAAACCCTAAACATCCAAAACACTAACCATGGAAGATGAAACACCAAAAGGTTTGTGGGCCATGATGGGGGTAGTTGATACATCAACTTTCTGAGGGTGTAACTTTTGCATACGATCTCCATTTGGGGCGCTCGATACCTCATTGGAAAGGTCTATTCAAAGAGTACACATTCTGAATGGCCCAATATAATCCTTTGGAATATATTAGGTGTTTCCACGTCAAAAAAATGTCGTTTAAGGCCTCAAAACGACCCTGAAAGTTTGGGACCTGAAAAACTATTAAAAAACTGCCAAGATGGAGATTGTATTTGAGCTAGTGAAATAGGTGGTTGGAAACCAATGTCCACTTGGATCATTCCTCCCCCTTAGGAAACAATGGTCTCCATTGCGTCAAGTTCCTCCATCATATGGGGAAACTTTTACTGAATATGACTCTTGGTGAAGAAATTGCCTTGCTTTGACAACCCAACAAAGTTGGATGTTCTGCTAGTGGGTGCCCTTTGTCTTACTGTCCATTATTTGATCCATTTTTTTCTTGTTCAATGCAGTCAAGATTGATTTCTGAAGGTGCCTAACGCTCATCTGCATTGAAGTGTCCAGGATAGGTGGAAAAAATGGTCGAATCAATTCCACATCAAATACCAATTGCAAGCCAAGGAGAGGAGGAATACTTGATTCAAAATAATTCTCACACACAACCTTGGTGATGGTGTAAGGACTATATTTGAGTGGGCATAGCTTCTGATGGGCTCCTATGAGACGCTTTTTCTGCAAATAAAACCATACCTTATCTCCCACCTGAAACTTGTGTGGTACCCAATGTTGACCATGGTGCTACTTGTACTTGGCATTATATTTCTGCAAAATATCATGAACTTGTTGGATGTTTTGGATTCACTCAACAAATTTCTCTTCTTTATCAGCCTTAGTCATATCATGGGAGGATTGTTCCTATGCAGCAGCAGTGGGAAGAGCTATGTCAATAGGGGCCAATGGTTGGAACCCCAAGCACGCTTGAAAAGGATTGTGGCCAATAAAGTTGTGGAGGGATCTATTGTAGCTATGTTGAACATAAGGAAGGATTTCATCTCATTTTCATGGATGTTTGGAGTAGTACATCCGTAGAATATGGAAAATCATCCTATTGACTACCTTTGCTTGTCCATCAATCTGTGGGTGGAAGGCAGACAATTTGGTCAACTTGGTGTCTATCATTTACCATAGGCTGGACCAAAAATTACTTAGGAACCTATTGTCTCGATCTGAAATGATGGTTTGTGGGAGCCAAACATGAACCCAAACATGTTCAAAGAAGATTTTGGTGGTGGCATCGGCTTTGATGCTCTTCTTGCAAGGTGCCAAAACTGCCATCTTATAGAATCGATCAACAACCACAAAAACAAAGTTGTTTTCATGCTTGGTTGAAGTCGGACTAGACATGTAATCCATGGAGATGGACTTCCAATACTTATCTGGAGTATATATAGGGGTGTATAGCCCATGTTTCTTGATGGAGAGCTTAGTAATGGTGCAAGCAATGCAAGATATGATGTACTTGCAGACATCTTGTCGAAGCTTCGGCCAATAAAAATGCTTTTGCAATACTCCCACTATTTTGTCCACACCAAAGTATCTTTTCGCCAGACTATAATGATTTTCCCAAATCATCTTTGCACACTCGCTTGAAGGAACACAAAGATGGCTCAAATGGCATAGTATTACATCCTAGAGATGCAAGTATGGAACCAATTTTCCTGTGCTCAATGTCTGATAGGTAGCAGAAAAGTCAGAGTCATTATTATATAATTGTGGCTACTTGGACGTCTCATGCTCATAGAAGTTAAGAACTATGGTTAGCACCACAATCGGGGGTCGACTGAGGTAATCTACGACATGGTTGGTGATTTCCTTCTTGTACTTGGTGTTCAAGTGGAATTGTTGCAAGTACGTGGACCACTTCTGATGGTGATCATTCTGTAACTTTCCTTGTGTCTACATGAATTGCACAGGTATGTGATCAGTGTGGATGATCGTTTCCTTCCCCAGAATGTAATGCTTCCACTTTCGACATGCTTTCATAATGGAGTACATCTATTTATCGTAGGTTGGGTATCTACAAACAACATTATATAGTGCTTCATTGTGATAGGCCATCGAATGCCCATCTTGAGTGGGAACTGCACTGATAGCATAATTTGAAGCATCTGTCCCAATCTCAAATGGTTGTTGCAGATCTGGAAAAATAAGGCCTGGTCATGAGCAGAGGTGTAATTTCAAATCCTCAAATTATTTCTGTTCGGACGTAGCCCAAACAAACTTTTCCTTCGCTCCACCCTTGGTCACCTAGCTTAGGGCCCAAGCGATATGAGAGAACCCCAACACAAACCTACGGTAGAAGTTGGTGAGGCCCAAGAAGTTGTGGAGTTCGATCATTTTCTTCGGGGTCGGCCAATCATAGATGACTTGGATATTGTATAGATACACATGCACACCCTACTCATCCACGATGTACCCCAAATATTGAATTCTCTGAATGTCGAAGGAACAATTCTCCAAATTTTTGTATAACTTGTGTTGTTGCAAGGTGCCAAGACCTACTAAATATGCTTCAAATGTTCCTCCCGTGTTTGTCTAATGATGTCGATGTCATCCAGATATATGACCACAAAGGAGTTTGTGAATGGTCACAATATATCATCCATCATCCGTGGTCAGGGAATTAGTCAATCCAAAAGGCATGACCAACCACTCGAAGAGACCTTCTTTATACTTGAAGGTCATCTTCCATACATTAGTTTTCTCAATTGGCACCTGGTGGAAGCCTGACTTCATATCAATCTTACTGAAAAATTGGCTCCCCTTAGCTGATCGAGAAGATCATTAGTCTGGGGAATTGGGTACCATTTCTTAATCGTGATCTTGTTTAAGGCTTTGTAATCAATACAAATTTTCCATGTCTCGTCCTTCTTCTGTACCAAAACAATTGGGCTCCCTCAAGGTGAAGATCTTGGTCTGATGTGGCCCTTTAGAATTAGTTATTTGATCTGTCGTTTGATTTCTTCATTCTCCATAATATAACGCATGTATACAAGGTCATTAGGAATAAGAGCATTGGGTGTCAAATAAATTGAGTGTTTTACCTGAAAATGAAAAGGCACCCCAATAGGCAAGGAAAATATGTCTTTGTTCTCTTATACTATCTTTTTCACCTGTTATTGTTCTGTAGAGAGACCTCGTGTAGAGGTTTTGGCGGTTGCAGTGACATTTTGTTCACCATCCAACCAAACCATAAAGAGGGAAAATCTCCTTGTCTGAGAGACCACCTTCCTGCACTGCTTCACGGAGATCAAGGAGACCGCAGTAGTTGGGACTACCTCCGGTACCCTGTAGAATTGATCTCCCAAATTAATAATGACATTATGGAGCCTAGATTCATAAACATCATGACACTTCCACATATATGGTTGTCATAAAAAAACATCACAAACTTCAAGGGGGGAAACATCACACATTGCATCGTCTTTGAAGGGTTTGATTTTGTATTGCAGGCGACATTGTTAGCTGACGCGGATGTTGGGATGAGACAATTGATGGTGTATGGATGAGGAAGTGGATTCGTTGTTAGGTTCAACTTCTTGATGACCTTTGTTGAGATTAGGTTCTTCTAGATACCCCTATAAACAATGAAATGGAGTGGGGTCCCCTTCACCCACATTTGGGAGTGGAAGAGGCACTCCCCTTCTTCAGTCTCCTCTAGTTCCTCTGGATGGACTTTTGTGGTAGCAATGGTGACAGTGGATTCTGTATCAATGATTTGTTTTCCCTTTTCCAATTCTAAATCAGAGTTTGAGTCAACATTCGACCCTAGGGATTTCTTCTTAGTCAACAAAAATTGTTTGGAGTGACATTCATCAGTATGGTGCCAAAGGATTTTGTGGAACTTGCACCACTTTCCAGTGTCCTTATTTGACTTCCCATTACCATTATTTGTTGGTGACTTGGATCAGTTTTCCTAGGACTGACCATGTTTTCTCTCTCCTTTTCCCTAGGATTTAGGGCCACCCTTACCAGGATTATGTTGCAATGGGTTTGCAGAACCAAAATCCTGCTTATTCTTTTACTTGAACTTCTTCTCGATCTTGACATCATTTCAGTAAGCAAATCCCAGTGAGGATATGTCCAAGAACTCCATATATTTTTGGATGTAACTGTTTAGGCCACTATAGTACTTCAAAACCAGGTGCCACTCAGAGTCTTTAATACCAATATTTTTGCGCAAGGTATGGAAAATGTTGGTGTACTTCAACACCATTTGGTCTCTCTCCTGGCATAGATTTTTCCATCTCTTGTACTTGTCAACATAGTTTCCAACATGGTAGTATTTCTCTTTGAGGGCATCAACAAAATATTCCTAAGTGGGTCAGAGCCCAAAAATTGCAAACTCATCTTCGACATGTTTCTCACAGTAAGTCTCCCACCAATATCTGACATGGGGAAGGGCCTTAAGGAGAAAATGTGATCTCTTCATTATTGGAAAAATTTTGGACAGAGAAATAACCTTCTAGAAAACTTAACCATTTTTCCAAAGTGTTGACGTCTATCTAGCCTTCAAATAAAGGAATACCAAAGTTAACTTGTACCTTAAAGGGTGTCGCACCTCTAAAGTGACTATTGGTGATGGGGTCAGAGGTGCAGCGAAATTAAAAAACACATGTAGACAATGCTTTATGCAAAGCAAGGGACACTGGGAAATATGCTCCCAAACCCCAAAGGGGAATTCAATAAATCAAACCATTCTCGTCTATTTTTAATTTGTGTACAAATGGTGCCTTATATAACTATAGGTGACCATAACAATTATTTCAGAATTAGCTAATCAATTCAAACGAATATACAAACATTTCTATAATTAACTCCTATGATCTCTCAACAATATCTCCATGATTCTCTCAACAATATTCATCCCTACATCTACTCATTTCTTTCCATCTCTCATTCTTACGTAGACTTCTAGAATTTAGTCTACATTATTACATTTTTCTTCATTAATCATTACAAATAGGAATGTCCCCTTCTTCATGATAAATCTTCATTAAATTGGTCCATTTTCTCTTCTAGGTTCCGTGTCTTCCTCGCCCCTTGTCTTCCTTTTTGGTTTTCCACGATATTTAGTCTCCTTCATTATTCAGCCTTGTTCTTCTTCCTTTTATACCTGCAAACACAAACACTATTGAAGTCCATATAAAAAAGTAACCATCCACCAGAATACATAGGTCGTCAACCACTATATTCGTCAGTTCTCTAGGAAACTCTTCCTCATGCATGGTTCATCAACCATTATTCCATCATAATCTGCATACATGTACCTTTATTTCCCCTACATCACCATCATCATCATCCTCATATTGGGTTTTTTTTTGCATACTCGTAACCATGCTCTCTATGCTGCTGCATCAAACTCCCAGAGAGAAAAATAATCATGGACTATTGTCGATGAGTTCCCTGCCATCTCACAAAATTTTCTTCTACAATTTGCTTCACACAAGACTTGCAATATCTCTTTCATGCTCAAATACACAAGCCCCTTTTATTGAATTGAAATCCCGTTGACTGCCTCAGATCGATGTTTCTGTCAGATGTGGACTACCTCAAATCAATGGTTTTCCCACGGTTGAGAAAATTCTCTCTCATGGATTTCATTACATTAGTGGTTTCATCTAAACACAAACCATTACAATGTGGTTTTTAGAGTACCACAATCTTAAAAAATTATGGGGAATACATGCCTCATCGGGCTTACATCAGGTACATACACTTTCATTTCAACTTAGGAAATCTAGTCTTCATACAAACATAAGACTATATTATCCAAGGACCATTAAATTTCTTAGGTATGCCATGCTTCATGGATTTATTGATCATAATTAAAAAAACCATGTAGACACTACTTTATGCAAAGCAAGGGACACTAGGAAATCTCTCAAACCCATGAAGGGGAATTTTATTAATCAAACCATTATCATCTGTTTTTAATTTGTGTACAAATGGTCCCTTATATAACTATAGGTGACCATAACAATTGTTTCATAATTATCTAATCAGTTCAAACAAATACACAACCATCTTTATAATTAACTCCTATGATCTCTCCACAATATCTCCATGATTCTCTCAACAATATTCATCCCTACATCTAATCATTTCTATCCATCTCTCATTCCTACGTAGACTTCTAGAATTTAGTCTACATTATTACATTTTTCTTCATTAATCATTACAAATAGGAATGTCCCCTTCTTCATGAGAAATCTTCATTAAATTGGTCCATTTTCTCTTCTAGGTTTCATATATTCCTTGCCCCTTGTCTTCCTTTTGGGTTTTCCACGATCTTTGGTATCCTTCATTCTTCATCCTCGTTCTTCTTCCTTTTATACATGTAGACATAAACATTATTGAAGGAAATATAAAAATGTAACCATCCACTTGAATACATGGGTCGTCAGCCACTGTATCCATCGATTCTCTAGGAAACTCTTTCTCGTACATGGTTCATCAACCATTCTTCCATCATAATCTACATACATGTACCTATATTTCCCCTACATCACCATCATCATCATCTTCATCTTGGGTTTTTTTTTACATACCTGTAGTCATGCTCTCAATGCTCTTGCATCAACTGGTTGAAGGTTCCTTTGTTGTTGTTGGAAACCATCGAAGGGTCTGGGAGAAATTATCCATCATCTTGTTCCTTTGTTGTGCAAGGGTTTCCAAGAACAACAATTTGATAGCATATATTTCTCTTTCATCTCTCTTTTATTCTTCCATGGGAGGTTTCTTAGGTCAACAAGAGTGTTCTTCCCTAAGCTCAACTAGTTCGAGATCCAACTCTCGGTAGCCTCACCTTGTCGAGGACATGCACAAAGAAACAACAAAGAGAAGATTGCTCTGATACCACTAATCCAGATTATTTTGAGAACAATATGAAGGAATAAATATAACATAGATATAACAAGGAAATACACAAAGATATTGCAAGGAACACAGTAATACAATAAAACTCAGATTCTATTAACGATTGTCTAGGATACAAAACACTGTAAAATGCAAAGCACACAAGCTATCTAGAATGGTGGTAGCTTCTCTCTGAAGAGAGAGAGAGAGAGAGAGAGAGAGAGAGAGAGAGATGTGTCGGCTCTGCTCAATCACAAGAATTTGATTACAATGAGACTCCAAAGGCATTTTTTAACGTAAAGCATAAATGAGAAAACCCTAACCTAGGTAGATGAAACGCTAAAAGGTTTGTGAGCCCCGATGGGGGTAGTTGATACATCAATTTTCCGAGCGCGTAACTTTTGTATACGATCTCTGTTTGGGGCACTCAATACCCCATCGGAAAGTTCTATCCAAGGAGTACACATTTTATATAGTCCAATATAATCCTTTAGCATTTATTGGGCACTGCCACATCAAAAGAACGCCATAGAGGGCCTCAAAACGACCCCAGAAGTTTGGGACCCAATGTCCACCTAGATCAAGAAGTTGGATACCTAGTTAGTAAAATGAATAAATAGGGATGTTGTGATATGAATTGATTGGTTACTAAGTCCCGAGAGATAGTGATTTAAAATTGTAGAGTCAAGCAAGAGCCAAACTAGAGTGTCGAGATAGAGAATCCAAAGGAAATGACCTCAAAACCAAAAGAAGAAGATTGTCTTAGGTGGTTTAACACATTTTTTATAAGTGTGTTCCAATAAAGAGCAAAAAATGTGAAGCTTTGATGTAAAAGTCTCTATGAAAAGAAAAAGATACTACCCTAAGGTTCTAACAACTTTCCTCTCAAATAACCTTCCAAAAACTCTCAACAAATAGTGATGAAGTCCATCAAAGGAATGAGTGAAGGAATAAAAGGGACAATTATAGTGAATGACATCATAGGCAGATCCTAGCAGTAAACATATGTCTGTCTCAAGTGCCTCCTCAAAATACCCACAAAATCCACTAGTAGGAAACTAGGATTGGCCATTGAGACACCTCTTCACATATATTTGCAAAATTTTAGGCCTCCAACAATCAACAGGTTAAAATGTAGGTTACAATATCTTGGTTGGCTCCATTAAACCATTGACCCCAACTTCATCATTGGCACACAAGAATGCACCCCTTTGTTTAACAAGTTTTGACCACATCTACTAGAAAGGATTTTAAAAGCTCCCTAAAGGACAACAAATATGCCTCAATGTAAATGAATGTTGTGAATTATTTGGATTCATATCTACACAATATTAACCTCATTACAAGATTATTTTGGTCCTCAAGTGAGGAATTTAATTTGTTAAGGTTAAATTTAATTAGATTAAATTAAATTAAATTTAGTTGATTAAGATTAAATTTGATTATAATATGGCATAATGATATAGAAGTCATGGATCAACTAAATATGTTGTGAAATTGAACTTATACACAAACAAAGAGTTGGCATGCAAAAGAAAACCATGTGTCCATCATCCAAAAAAAAGTGTGTACATGTGAGGGAGATGGTGGAAGTACCAATTATGAATTAGTTGAAACCAATTCTGACATGGTAGAACAGAGTTAGTGTGAAAGAAGATCAAATTCTGTAATATCCAATTTACTATATACATTATTGAGATAAGGCATGTGAATTTGAAAGTGAAGCCGATTATGCCATTATATAATAACTCATTTGAAAAGAAAAAATGAGTGTGAATGAACTCAATCACAATCAATGGAATGCTTGCATACTCCACAACCAAATGTTATCAGCTAAAATATTTATAAAGTTCTTACTCTCTCAACAACAAAATGACAAGAATTATGACAATGCATGCTCACTCAACAATAATATGAAAAAGTTATTATTAAACGATTTATTGTTTCTACTACAAAATTTTGAAATTTATGCATGAATTCTTTCTCATTTCTATAACAAAATGGTAAAAGCATTAGAATATACTTATTCAAGTCATCCATAAGATTAAAACATCGTACAAAATCATAACACAAGAGTTTAAGGCTCATAACCTTCATACCTAAAGAACTCTATATCTTTATCAACATTTTCAAATCAAAACATGAGAATTTGAGGTTCTTGGCCTTCATTGAGGAATTTGCAACCATATATCAACCAAGTTTTAGAGATTTTTTTTTTTTTTCTTATCTCAAGTTAAGCATTTACAATTTTATCAATCCTACATTGCAAAGGAGTTGAAAGTTCCCCAATAATAACATGATCATCATTTTTCCTAGAGCAATTGAATTGGTTATCAAAGCAACAAAAACATTAAAGCATCATTCTCAATCATTTGTTGCTAATACAAGTGGGTGTTCAAATTATTATTATAATTCATATTTGAGCAACATCATGACTAGCATTATTGATAATGACATAAAAGGGCAAAGTTTGGGACTGCGAGTGCTTTGAATAAATTTATCCAAATATAATGTTAATATCTCATCAATCTACTCTTTAAAGCAAGCAACAACATTGATTTATGGATTTCCAATGTGGATAATATAATCATTTATTTATGGATTTCCAATATGGAAATATAATCAAGTTGCAAATACATCTGCTAACTATAAAATCAAATCTACTTAATTATAACTTCCATGTGACTCAATCCAAATATTTAATAGTTAAGTAGTATATATTTTAATTCCATTTCTATTTTAAGTATTTTTCATAAACAAAAACCATATTGTCATTGTATGGTGCCCCACACAAGCATCCCTTAAGACCCATCGAAAACAAAAAAATTATAGTATTTGTAACCCAAAATATATACTAAGCAACTCCTCACAAATAACCATGATATTGTAAGCATCCCTTAAGACCCATCGAAAACAAAAAATTATAGTATTTATAACCCAAAATATATACTAAGCAACTCCTCACAAATAACCATGATATTGTGATACATATAACACAAAAATAGAAACTAGATTGCACATTTTCATATGAAAGATCTTTACAACTCCATATTGTACTATAAAATAGAAAAGCTTTACAATTCAACCATATACAATTATATATTGACACCTATACAAAGTTGTTGAAGCAAAACATTTCCAAACACATTATGATTCAAGTTGAACAAATCAAAACGTGTGCTCATAATGGCAGTGATTTACCACTCTAAAATCAACTTGTCTATGGACTTCAAGCCCAATAAATTTTTTATCATTAGGCTATGAATTTTCCACCTAAATCTATTTGATTATGAGTTATATATTAAGAATTTTTTCCCATAGTGAGCTATTGTTTTCCACCTTGAAAATCAATTTGATTATGAGTTGAAAACTTAGAAATTGTGCCCACGATGGGTTGCAATTTTAAACAAATAAAATCAATGTGATTATGAGTTACAAAATTAGTAATTACACCCACAATGAGTTGCAATTTTTTATCAAGAAAATTGTTTCCTCTAAGAAATTCCAACTCATAAATGGTGCCACCAAGGGTTGTGTCTTTTCCTTCTTGAAAATCATTTTATCAATGAACTATCAACTTAGAGGCTATGCCCACAATTTTGTGTGATTTCCCTCTATAAAAAATAATCGATCTATGCAATGCAAACTCGAACATTAGGCCTACAATGGGAAAAAAAAATAGCCATGAATATTGCATTGAGTGATTTTAGCCATGAAGATTGAACTTTAGTGGTTTTAGCTATCCAAATTCTTATATTTCTCTCCACAATTCATATTAGTGGATACTATAACCTATTTTCTATTAGAGGTCATATCATTTGAGTGCTCCAACTTCACATCTTGCAATTTTTGCATCTTCTTGTTTTTTTCATTCAACATTTGCATTTTTCATTGTTTTATTGTGTCATAGTACTTCTTTCTATTTACGACCAATATCATTTGATCCATAGCCTAAACTACTAAGAAATTGGGCCCTATGTAGAATAAGGAATCTCATTTTATTGAGTCTTTTTCCACTTCTATTTCTTTAATGGATTTTGGCCTAGCATGTTCATCAATTTAGCGATTGGTGTTCATTTCTTAAATAAATACGGTTTCCTTTACTCCTTAGTATTATTACCATTGTTATTGCCAACATTGGAGTCAAAACGAATTGTGAGAAGGAGTGCCCACCTGAATTTGTGAAGAAAAATTATAAGGAGAGGATGAAATCATAAAAACATTGAATTAGAATCGAACATCTCTATGACATCACATTGAATTAGAATCGAACATCTCTATGACATCACACCCCAAACCCCAAACTAAATAAGAACACACACAATTATTGTAATTTCTAACCATGATTTTTTTCTTAACAACAATTTTTAATGCACAGTAAGGATATATTTCCAATGGTTACGTGAGCAATTAGAAGCCACAAAAATTGTCTCCTTAGCAATGAGATTAGAAGATAGATTAAAGTTATTTTGGATCTTAAATAATATTTGCAAACACCTATACAAGTGTGTGAAAACCAACTCTTTCCTAGACCACACTTGTAAATTATATAGAGATCTACACTAGCATTTTAAGCATTGGTGTGAAGTGGGATAGATAATATGCCTTCAATAAGATATATAAATGCTCCTTGATGATGACATGGAAAATTTGTCTTGTTTTCTATATGCTCTCATGGCTACCCAAGTTATGAATGAAAATGATCGTTGTATTAGAGGAAAGACATTGCTCATTCAAGTTAGAGATCTTCTTGAGAGAGGAGGTGGAGGACTCAAACTTATTTATTTTTTATAAAAATTCAAACCAAAGCTTTAGGAAAATAAATGGATTTTTTTTAGGATATACCCACAATTTTTATTGAGGCATAAATGGAAAGATTGGCTACCCTACACATGGGAGGGCATGTATCAAGAAAGTTTATTAGTACCCATCCCATTCTTGTGATTGTTGAGGTGTTTCTTTACATTCATGGAAATATTATTCTTTTCCATGGTTATCATGGGTTGGAAAGATCAATGAGGATGTGTGAGATACTCTCATTCCCCTCGAGGATTTTTACCCTATAATTTACCATAAATTGATTTTTCACATACAATTCGGGATAGAATTACACTTTTAGGTGTCATGGCTCTACCATGGTGGACTCGAGATCCTCTCATATGTCTCACCCTCTGTCGATTTCAAAAACAATGGTTTGGATCCTCTATCTTCTCCTTTATTGTGGGTGTGCTCCTCCTCATGTGCAAATGGGCTCCAAAAAAAGGATATGTTTCCTCCTTCGAATTTCCTTCCTTCTTTGGTGGTATCTACTATGAGGTCATGGATTGGTGTCAACATCTCATCGGATCGATCTTTGCATTCGGGGACCAACTCCGACACACTCTATGTGGTCTAGTTGTTTGTTATATATTTTGTTATAACATGTGTTACATGTTATATGTTATATGTTATGACATGTGTCATATGTTATGGCATATGACATTTTATTATTATTATTATTATATTTTTTATACTATTTATTTTCTAAATTTTTATATAATTAATTTATCTATTCATTTATATTATTAACATAGGAGTAAGTTAATAAATGGACAAACTCGACCTTTTTTCAATCAACATTATTTCCCAAATATGGTAGTCATATTATTAGAAGTTATATTCCACTTGATTGATGGGAACTTTGATCATGAAGCTTTATCATTTTGGAGTTTTAGCCCATTTTAAGAATACCTAGATGGTTGAATTTGAAAAAAAGAAGAAGAGAGTGGATCATAGTAGAAATTTGCCTCATATGAAAAAATGAACTCGACAGAAAGGTTGAGTTTGTCCCCTTACTAATTCACTCCATTAACAATTGTTATATGCCTATTCCATGATAACTAGAGTGGAATTGTTCTATGTGGTATGGTTTGTGAACATGTGTCATGCATGTAGGAGATAGAGATGTCTTAGATTGTTTAGTTATATACATTTTTTTATTCCTTCATGTGAGCGACTATAGGGCTCCCGAGGACCATACATCTCCATGGCATAAATTTTTCCATAGATTTTTTTATTATTAACCCATAAGCTCATAACCCTTAAAACCCTATTGACCCTATACTAAAATTAACCCAAAACCATTATAATCCCACTAGCCATTATGTACCTTCACTCCTACGTATTATAATCACATAAACTCCTAAGTGTTCTTAACCCTTGATGATCACATCCCAATTGACCAAGCCCTAACTCCTAATGTTCTAATCCCTAACCAATGTACCACTACCCCCTAATGTATATCACGCCTAACCTTTAAACCATATAAACTCACAAACCCCTTAAACTACATATTCCTCTTAATCCCTAATCCATAATTGACCTTGACCCTGAACCCCTATAAATCCATAAATCCCTTAAACAACAATCCCCAACCACTATAACCCTATTCACTGTTACTCATTATATCTGTGGTGACCCCAATTAACCTTAACCCCAAACCCTTATAAATCCACATACGCTAATCAACTATAATCATTAACTACTCATGGTATTGTAACCATGATAAACCCACATACCCTTAATCGACTATATACCCCTAACCTACACCTTAAGAGATGATTAATCTCCTTATATGAATCACATGTTCCCTACCTCAAAATGAAATTTATGCAATATTAATTATGTTTATATGTTATGTGTCTCCCTTGGAATTGAACTGAATGAGAGCCAACCATTAGCGGAATCCTATTAGCACATTATTTTACATTAGATTTGGTGCATTTTTTTTTATAGTATGTAGGTTCTTAAATGTACTTATATTATGTATTGTATTTGGGGTTCATGGATTGTTGTGTATAACTTGATGTATTACGCTTTTGTATTTAAAAAATGATGTGCACATGAGTTAGTGAAGATGATTTGTAATTCTCCCATGGTAGTTGTGGTAGTGATGTGGCATGTGCATCCCCTTTAGTTATACATGATTGACTTATGTTCCACTGAGTTGAGCATGTGAGATTATTCACCTGGTTGAGAAAAAGTGTATATGTGATGCACGTTATGTTTAGGCTCATTAGACTTAGGCACATTACATTTAGGTCTACCTCAAAACAACTTAGGCACATTAGACTTAGTCCCTACCTCAAAATGACATTTATGCATCGGAATCAATGTTTATATATTGATATATAAATGTTTGAATGCATAAAAAATGACATCTTTGATGTCAATAAAACTATGCTTGGTGAAGCATTATTTCAAAACCAAAACCTAGTCAAATCTCCAATCACAAAGTTAATTCTCCAAATTCTTCATGATTATACAACATTTAGAAGCATTGATAAAGCAATGTTAATGAGGCTTTTTTTGAGTTACAATCAAATCCAAGGCCAAAAATGACACAAATGTTTTATATTGAAATTAATGTCAAAATAAGCATCCTTTTTTTACCCCAAATGTAGTAGTGCACAAACATGTTGCATATAAGGAATTGCATTATGATTAAAAATTCAATCCTAACAAGTGAACTACCAAATATGAAGTCACTCCATGACAACATATGGAATCTCAAAGAGTATAGCATATGATGGTCATGATCGCATATTGCATAACCATAAGTCAAAGATAATTATCTACTTAGATAAGCCATATCATTTGATGAGTACAAATAGTTTCAGTCAATTTTGAGTCAAAGGAAAATTATTGGGTTTAGGGATAATATCATGTTTAATCAAAGGCATAAGATGTGGGGCTATTATGTACACCCACCCTTAGGAAAATTCATCTCAAAGTTATAGTCAATAATAGAGGCAATCACAAGACATGGCACTTGTGTCTTCTATGGTAAGCAATCTCAACTTCACAGAAAGGAAAAATCGATAGAAAAATTATCTAAACCAATCAAAGTGAACCACAAGGTGCTCACAAGGGCTCTTATATTCACCCCCATAAATAATGTCATCCATTGGCATTCCTATCATTCTAGTAGGTTTCATAAATTCCATAAACAACCAAGTATTTATTTATTTTAAGTTTATCAATGAAAGTGTATAGTTAAGAATCACTTCATACATCCATCAAGTGAAATCATTACATAGATAATTTCAAATCAGATGCCATTTTTTCAAGAAATTTCACTCACAATTAATCAAGTCAATATTTCAAATGTCATTCATTTGTCCAACCCAATTCTTCAAGTGACATCCTTACATCACAATACTTGAGCTTCATCATTGATTTTACAACTATCAAGCATAATTGGAAACTATTCCAACCAATGATTAAGAAAACTAGTAGCACACCCAAGCACAATGATTTGAGAATCAAAGAGCTGGACAATGCCAATCCAATGTCTAAACTCGAGAACCATAAGAAAACAAAAGAATACATACATGAAATCAAATCTACCTGTAGTTACTAATTTTCCTCCTCTTGGTACTCGAGTCTAACTCTCATAGATATCATTTTCCCCTCCATGTACTTGATACTATCTCTCACAACTACCATTTTTCCCCTCCTATTACTCAAGTATATCTCACATAGATACTACTTTTCCTCCTCGTGGTGTTTTAATAAAATAACTAGCTTTATCACAAGTAACCAACATTTTTTCTCATTCTCATTTTTCATTACAATCACTTCCTTTATCATAGGCACCCACCATTTTTTCCCTTCCTAATTTTTCATTACAATAACTACCTTTATCATAAGAAAACACCATTTTTCCCTTGTGTCTCAGTTCAATATCATCCTTAATCATAGGAAATCACTAGTTTTCCCCTTACTAGTGTCTCAATTCAATATCATCTTTCATCATAAGCAACCAATTTTACCTTTCTTAATGTCCCAAATCATGTTCTTCTCAAATTTACCTCCCTTCAGGTTAATCATTTCTTGAACACTTATACATGAAGATAAGTGTGGGACCTTTCACTTGTCCATGAGAGTACTCATTAATGTCGAGATAAAACATGCATGATAGCTTCCTTATAGGTTTTTTTTTAAGAAATTTTTGTGTAATTGTTTCCATGATCGTAATACCCAGTACCTATCGCAACACTCTGGTTGCATGATGACACTTGCAAGACCCACCCAAGTAGTAGACTTGGATTAATTTTATTTTTTTTTATAAGTTTTGTGATGCCAATATTGATTTCATTTCATATGTATTTAAATGTTCAAAGGAAGATATTGTCGAAAGAAAAATGACATTACATGAAACCTAATTTTTAAACTTTTTGTAAAGAAATTTACCAATAAATTACCAAGTTAATCAACAAAAAAAAATACCAAGCTACAAAAAGCCATTTTTCTATTTTTCAACAATTTCCTTAGAAATTTAATTTCTAAAATTATTTTAGAAATTTTTCTCAAGTTTCGTTAAAGCAGGTTATCAAGTTTTAGAAGGTTTCCCAAACCACTTTAATTACTAAAAAGAAATGGACCAATTTGTAAAAATTGGCTTAAACCACTTGAAATAATAAACTCATGCACAAGTTTATTTCTTTTGACTCAAGTATGTGAATGTCTCTTCAATATGACACTTGTCTTGATCCTCTCAACTTTCACACATGAATTATATTTTTGTTCATAAAAAATTACAACTTATTGGATTTTTAGAACAAAAGCTCAAAGAGCCCTAACACTAATTTCATTCCATTTGACATTCTTTCACTTCTTCTCATATACTCTCCTCTTCTCCACCCTATGGTTTCCCTCTCCCCTCCATTGATATGAGAAGTTGCATGTTCCATTGATTTCCCTCATGTCCTACATGCCTCCAAGAGGTAAGTTTTCCTATTTATTCGATTTTGTTATTTCTTTCCCTTAAATTGTTTAATGTAGATTTCATGGTAAATGTGTGTGTTTTTAATGTAGATTTCATAGTAAATGTGAGAGTTTTTGTCATTCATCCCATATTTTATTTTGTAATTTGCCTTCAAGGGTTTCAAGGGTTGATGAATGCGTTTTTACAAAGTTTTCAAACGGATTTCATGGATTCCATATTATTTTTGTTGTAGGTTTCATGGAAGCCACATAATGGTTCCAATCTCCTCTATTCTCTTTTCTTAAGTTTTTGTAATTCATTTTGGGAAAAAATCTTTTTTATTTTCACGATTTTGTGTTTTATTTCTAATGTAATTACTTTGTTGGGGAATTGTTGTTTTTTCATGGTTGATATGGAGGTTTGAAATGTCACTCTTGGTTTGTTGGTTCATATAATTGCATATTTACTTGTAGATTTGCAAGTTCTATGGATTATTAGGAGATGGTATATCTTGTTTTTCTCTTATATATCTTTTTAGTTTCATATTTGAAATTTCATTTATTTTCCTTTTTAGTTGGGAAAGTATCTCAAATAGAGATCTTTCCTTTTGGCAAATAATTTGGGCTCAAATCTCAACCTTCCTCTTTCCTATTTCTATTTATCTTGTAGCTTAGATTTGAAATTTCCATCATTTTTCGCTAGCTTCAAAAATAACATATAAAGACTGTTGAGATTTGTACCTTGGGAGGTGTTCCCCATGTGCTTTTGTCCTCCTTAGCACATGAGGGAAGGACATGACACTTTGTACCTAGTACTTTTGTCTATTTTCACTTTGACTTTGGTTAAAGTGAAATTTGGTCACTTTTTTGATAAAGTGAGTATTAAATCACTTTGGGGTGATTTTGGAGACATAAGTAGACTTAGGAAACTTAACCCAAAAGTGGGTTATGATTTAGAATTGATTGGTGAGATCTCATCCATTCATTTGGATTGATCTCAACCCTTGATTCTTAGGCTTCCTATTCTTGCATGAGGGGCGCAAAGGGTCTAAGGAGGGCACACTTGTTCATGGAGAGTTTTGCTCATGAGAGGAGGAGAACTCAAGCTATGGAGATGAGGTTAGATGCATGAGTTTTTGTGGAGGAGGCCACTAGCTTTCCTTGTGGACAACTTGGAGCAGCTTGCTTCATTATTTTATTGGAGTCATTCTACAGTTGAGGAGGGCACATGAGTTTGGCAGACTTATTCCTTCCTGGTAGGATTTCTAGCCATCATATTTCAGTGAGGTCAGTTGCAGAGTGAGGACATCAGCTGGAGCTTCATTCCTGCGGAGGGGTTTTCCATTCTGGCATCACAGATGATTTCTGGAGCATTTACTGTGGTTCTGGCAGTTTGCATGAGGGGCGCACCATCCAGGGGCGCATCTTCTTGAGGGAGCTTGTGTATCAACTCAGTTGGAGTTGATATTGTATCAGGTTCCATCATTTATTGTGTTTACTGTAACCTATACATGCTTTTCCTCATATATACATTTAGATCTCAAACTGGTTTTCCCCGGGGGGGTTTTGTCCAGGGTCATGTTGACCAAAAATACTGTCTACAAATGCATGCTATTAGTTCTTAGATCTACTCATTATCAGCAGTTAAACGATGTATTACGTGTGTTATATTTATTTGAGTTGCATGTACTAATTTCCTATGACAAAAACGACATGCTAGAGCACCCAAATCGAAAATATAACCATAACAATCAGCTCAAAAGAAACATGATTGTTGGTTGTTATAAAACAACAGAAAACTAAAACAAGACAGTGAAAACTTAGAGCCTTTGCTTGGTCAAAGACAGACCAAGAAGGCAAGCTGATAGACCACCTTCCTCCTTCCTATTTCTATTTATTTTGTAGCTTAGATTTGAAATTTCTATCATTTTTTGCTAGCTTCAAAAAGAGCATAGAAAGACGTCAAAGTGAGCAATAGTTTCAAATTTAGCCCAAAATACTACCTTCACTTTTTTCGTGGTTGAAACCCCAAGCCATAAATTCCTAGTTGGATGAATTATTGTCTTATTTAATAATTAGAATGTTTCTTATTCTTGGAATAATAATCTCTTCTTTCTTATGATTTTGCAAGTTGGAGGTCTTGTGTTCAAACTCCAAACCCTCTTTCTCTCTTTGATTTCTTTTTTTCATTTTTTCATTTTCATTACTATATGAAGGTATTTATGGAAACAAAACTTTGCATCTAAATTCTTTGACAAGATTTCATATTTTAAGAGGAAAAATCCCCTTCCCATGCAACTACCTTTTAATGGCGGTCATATAGTGTATTATTGTATTACGATAGGGTGAAATTCATAAAAGGCTTCAAAACCAATGGATTATAACACGAAAACCTCTCATGAATTCAAATTATGGTTTCTATGTCCATTGGGAATTTTTTACCCCTAAGTTTAGGTAACCTAGCATGTAAATACCTTAAATTTGTAAACTTTCATTTCAACAATGAAATCCCCTGTTATTTTTTTGTCAAAACTACTTAATTAAACTTAAATGCAAAGATAAGAGTTTTTTTTCATCCATGTGGATGTAGTGGAACTTTTGTTACAAGGGTCTACAAAACTCCCTAAATAAATGTTATGTGAACTAAGTAACAAACAAATGAAAGAAATAGAAATAAAAGACTAGCATGTAACCACTCTATTGAAGATATGCCCAATGAAACAACACTAATAAAACCACACATAAAAGTAAAGTCTAAGATCAAGCATATAATAACGAAAGAATGGTTTTATTAACCAATGGAAGGCATAGATTACAACGTCGCCTTGTGGATTAGTTGAAGTAGATAGATGGGTTCCAAAGCCACCCTTAGGGATGGGTCATGTATCTCCTTGTGTGCTCTAACTCCAATCTTTGTAGAAAAGGAATCAATGGTTAAGAAATAAGAGTTAGAGTGTAAAGTAAATCTGAAGAAATTCTACCAACATAACCTTACTATGGATTGTGGATGATTTTTTTTATTTCAATGGCTTTATTTAGAGGTGAAATGTTGGACCTTCTTGTGGAGTTGGCTTCGATGTGAACCATCCCAATTAATTAATGAAGTAATGGGATAAGGATGATTAAATAACACTAAATCAAAGCCTATAATGAATATGTATGGCTTGATAAGGTCCACACTTACCCATTACAATGTTTTGAAGGGTGCATATGCACTAATGAGTTGAAAAAATAATACTTTTTAACTTTAACGCTATAGTGTATATTATAATGGATTTCTTGTGTGCTTCGCATGTAGAAAATAAGGAAAATACTACACTATGTGTATTTTAATCAACTTTGGTTTCACTTGGCTCAAATAATATGATTGAGGTCACACGATGATGGAAATGAGGGTTATAATTGCAAAAAGAAATATTTCTAGGCAAATTTTCTCCCACTAATAAAGTGAGAAAAATTAGGGTGATAATTGTATATTGTTTCTCTTACTACAAGGTTTTTTCTACATGTATGGTTGTTATTAGTGGTGAAATGTCATGGGGGTGAGTTCATACTAACACTTACTTGTAGGTTTGCAACTTTCGAGGATTTACAAGAAATGGATATTTCTTACAAATATGTAATTTTATCTTTAGATTTAGTGAATGTGGCTCAAGTAGAGCGCTTGCTTGTTTTCTTTACTTTTATAGCTACAATTATGTTTGCAACTTAAGAAATCCTTGTGCAGATTTAGAAATATGAATTTTTTTTCCCTTGGGTTTAATGGTTTTCAACCCTATAATTTATTGTTTATATTTTCTCATAAGCTTTTACTAATATTTTATTTTTGGTTTTTTGTTGCAGGAAAACAATTTTTTCCTCCTAAGGCTTCTCAATAGCCAATTGTTGGGAATCTACAAGAATCTGCACGCCTCTTTTGTTTATGTTTTTCTAATTTAGGCTTATATTTTTAGAATAATAAGGCATCTCTTACAGTTTCTTTTAATTATATTAGTTTTATTTATATTATGTCATTCTAAAGGGTTGTATTAATCCTCATCAATTATCATGGAACTTTAAGATTCATGGTGCTATTTTATAATAATTTTACATGCAATTTATCTTAGTTATGTTTCTTTGGTGTCATTTTACAGGGTTGTAGTAACCTGCGTCATGCATTGTTGAACTTTAGGCCTCTATGTCACTTTTGTAATAATTCTACTAGTAGTTTATCTTTTCCTAGTGCTAAAAAAGGCACGAGAAGGGTTATCGGTTCTCATAGTGTTATTGTGAAAACAAGTTTATCATAATTGAATAGAAAAAATAAATAAACAATATCCATAAAATTTAATTTGGCTCCAAAACAAGATGAATACATTGCCTGGAAATTTATTAACAAGAAATAATCCTAATAGCAAAATGTCTTGAAAAATTAGATTTTATTAAATGGGAAAGCTACTCATTACATATTTGTATTTGGGAATGAAGTCCATTATATTTTGTAGGAATTCATATATCCTATGGAACGGAAAAATTAAAATTAAAATTAAACTAAACAAAGTTGAAATGGAACTAAAGTTCTATGATACATCATATAGACATGTTGTAAAGAGGCTCATAAATGTTCTTATGAGAATAAAATAAGAAATCAAAATCCCCAAGGTTAATTCAAGCTATTGGTGTTGGTGCCACTTTTTCCAAGATGTTGCTAATAATTTGACATGCTATGCAAGTCCTTGGATCAATTCCTACATAGTTAGGTGCATTAAGTCTACACCACCCACTTTACACTAGGTACCATCTTCAAAATGGGGGGAAGTGCCTTGGATTTTCCCTAGGATTTATTTCCAAGAGAAAAAAATAAGAAAGATAAACGAAAGAGGATTATATACACAATATATTACCTCATATACATGCACTCAAAGATATTCAAGTCTTGAACAAAGTTAAACCTTAGAGGCACTTAGGAAGGTTTTCCATTGTCAATGTAACAACTCATCCACTCACTTTATGCCTGGTTTTTTTGGCACAAAGGGGGAAATACCTAGAAAAGATAGTTTATGGTATTATTTAGAAATAAAGGGATGGTAGATTGGTTATACTAGTGCCTATACAATTGAGCAATGGAATTAGGATCAATAATCAAAAGGGTTTGAACTATATGGAAAGAGGCATAGTAAGGCTATTATAAACATGATTTAAAAAAGCACATGGATCTATTTCAATATGTACAAATTTAAAGGAGGTCCCTTCCAAAGATGCTCCTCACAACAAATACAAAATAAGCCATGAAAAATTAAAGGACGGACACATGCAAAACCATAAATGAAGTAGCCAAAGTAAGAATAATTTTTTTATAAAAAAAACAACCAACAATACATTATTCTACAAATGTAATTTCACTGCAAGATCAAGAAGACCTAAAACATGTCATTCTTAACCTTCATCCCTAGCTAGTGCAGCCTTCAAAATATAGAGTGAGCAGCCCTAAACATAAAACTATAGCAACAAATATCCTTCAATAAATACAATGATTACAACAAGACAAAGGGATGGTTTCACCTCAACCCTAGTGTCTTTGTATTATGGAAAGTCTATCCTTATTCAAAGAATATACCATCAAATTTATACAATAATTTCCAATCATCAAACCAATCAAATAAGGGTAAAACATCGATGAAAAACCTCATATTGAAATTCCCATGGACTTCTTCCTCCAAAAAGATATTAAACTAAGCTTGCAGGGGATCTCCCACAACTCCAACCATGCTTCTAGCAAATGAATGCATTCTCTATTTATATAGGTTTCCATCCTATCAAATTAGGGTTTGGTCCCTTTTAGGATTTAAATAAGTAAAATGATATTTCATCCCATGAAAAATGTTCTCTAACCTAGGGCACACCTCCCTAGGCCTCGATTTAGATAATTTGGGGCCTCTTAAACATTTTCGCTCCACTTAGAGAGTTGTCCAAACACTATTGAACCTATTTAGAGTGAAAATGATGTTCTATTTGGTATTTTTCTAATTATTTAGAGTATGCATTAATTCTTTGTTTTGGAGCTTGGACTATGTTAACCATGGAACACGATTCTTCCTCATGAAAAGGGCTCCTCCAAATATGTATAACATGCCTTGAACAAAGTGTCCTTGCACCAAATGTATTAAGGGTGAAACATGCCTCCAAATATGTCGAATACACATTGAATAACAAGCAATGTGCCATAAAATCACTTTAATATGTTTTAAATGGATTCTTGCACAAAATGTCCCTCCTACAAAGGAGTAGACTTATGGTCAAGCAACCAAAATGATCCATTGAAGTGCAATGCTCCTCATCAAGTGATGTCCTTTGACTAAATCAGTGTTTTCATTTCCACGTGGCCTCATCCAAGCTAGGGTGTTTCTATTTTTATCTCGTTCATTGCCACCTATTATGTTTCAAGCATCCTCCAATATAGGGAATTTGATCTCACTTGTGTAATATGTTCTTTGTTTTGGTTGTATTTTACCCCTTAACTCATCATAAATCATGCTTTGGACACATAATATGGTAGGTCATTCCTATTCTACGGATCCCTTCCTCAACTAGCCTGAGTGCGCCAAAATAGAATCCCCTAGTGCAATGTGCCTCTGAAAAGTCTCCATCAACCTATAATTGCTAATGAAATAAAAGGGTCTTTCATTGGGATTAGAAATAGAAGAAAGGCACAAGAAAATGTGAAATGAACCATGCATGTTCAAGGGATATAAACTGACTCCATATGGAGATTGAACACCTTGGCGGGGTGCAAGAGAATTCCAAAATCTCTCCTATACCTACAAGGCAAATCAAAGGGTTGGTTGTCCATTATTGGATGGATCAAAAAATTCACATCCTCACCACATAATACAAAATTTGTTCAATCCCAATTCATTAAAAACTTGAGAATGTCCATCTAAATACTCATTCTCAAGGGCCAATACAAATAAAGGGATGATCCCAAAATGCCAAAGGGAGCATAAATTAAATCTATTGCTCATGAACATCAAGCTTATTGTTCCTACCCTACTCTACAATAGGAAGATGTAAATGTTAAGTGAAATCAAAGAGCTAGTGTAACCATTTTTTCATATCATTGAAAACATTTGATCTTCCTTTTCACTTGGAAACAAGCCAAAACAATGTTGTTTCAAGCATCCTTCAAGAATTTAAGGCTGAAATATCTATCATTGTATGGCCAAAAATTGAGGTGAGTTCTTGAAGTTATAAAAAAAACACCAAGGTTGGTATGTGTTTTTACATGCTTTCTCCATCCAATGTTGGATAGGGTTGATATATTCATCACCTCTAGCATGTGAATATGATACCCCATCATCAATCCCAAATCACCTACATGCACCACAAAAAATGTCTCCAAAGATTGATGTGCATGCTCATACAACCACCCCCCTTCCCTACCCTACAAAGTACATGGCATATATTTTAGCGACAAGGTTTTAGAAGGAAAATCCAATACAAATCTACAAAAAATATATTTCCTTTATTCTATTGAACCTCCCCCTAAAGCATGCCACAAAAATTTTAATTTGAAAAAAAAATCAACTTAGGATTTAGGGTTTGATTCCCTTGTTTGTGTTAGATCATATTCCCATATCCTTATCCTTAATCTCTCACCTAGGTCATCTATAGCTTGATCTCATGATTCTACTTGTCAAAATTTAACTAATTTTGACCAAGTGAGTCATGCATGCACTCTATCCTTGGATTTTAGGGAGAAATATGCTATCTTTGGCCAGTAAGGGTGCACTTCTCACTCTCTTCCTTGATTTTAGCATCCTACTATCTATTTTGGGATTCTATCTACTATGTTTGGGTTCCTTGAGCTATTTAAGGAACCTCATCCCTATATTCAAGGAAGGAAGTCACTCCTCTTTACCATGTTTAGTTGTTTTCTATTTTCTATGATTTATTCATGGATTAGATCCCTATTTTGGGTAACCAAGTCATCACTTGACATCTAGTTGTAGTTAACTCACTATTTACATATTTGTATGGCTAAATTAGGGCATTTGAGCTCTAAATTAATTCTAACTAGGTTCTCATGCACAATGCATCATGTAATTCAAATTTCCTCTTTTAGGATTCAAACTTCTTATATATACTCACATTGTGGGTCAATGATAATTAAGTTATTAAGTATTGCTCATGTACTTCAAGCGTTAATCTTCTCTTCTTTATTTCTTTCTTGTAAATTTCTATGAGTATTGTTATTCATTAGGTTTCTAGATCTCTTTGATCTCCTTGTAGGTGATCATGAATTATTACAATTTGGAAGGTCAAAAAATTCCACAATGAATCCATCATTGTGTATATTTAAACCCCAAACATATTTTAACCCTCTATATTCTATTGATTTTCCTCATATCTACAAACAACAAGCTCACTTCAAATCTTCTAGAATAGGGGTTTGTTCCTTCATGGAGTCACTAGATGAGAATAAGATATTCGAAGAAATTCCCTCACCAAATCACCATAGCCAATCTACCAAATCTTAGGAACTATGTTTTATCCTTGGTAACGATGCTAATATGTTACCTCCAATTTTTGGAATCAAATATATTCAAGTCCCTAATTGAAGTGAAACCCTAGAGGCATTTAGGAAGGTTTCCCACTATCACCTCAGCAACTCTTCCTCTCACTTTAGGCTAATGTTTTCTAGATCAAGGGGGGGGAATCCTAGAAAATGCAACTTATGGTGTTGTTTAGAAATGAAAGAATGGTGGATTTCCAACACTAGTGTCTATCCAGTTGAGCAACAGAGTCTCCATCAAAATTCAAGAGGGTTTGAATAATATGAAAGGAGACATAGTTACACTATTATAAACATGCTCTAACCAACCACATGAATTAAATTACATATGCAGAAAATTAAAGGAGGTCCCTTCAAAATAAGCTTCTCAAAACAAGTACAAAATTATCCAAGTAATAATGTGCAACCATGAACAATTAAAGGACAACTAGATATAAAATCATAAATGAAGTAGACAAATAATAACAAACTTGTTTTTGAAGGAACAACCAATAATACATACAATATTCAAGTCTAATTCCGCCATAAGATCAAGCAGACCTAAATGTATCACACTTAACCTTCATTCCTACCGAGGGAAACCCTAAAAAATAGAGTGAATGAACCTAACTAGAAAATTACAAAAAAAAATATCCTTTAATAAAATGATTACATAAAGACAAGGGATGGTTTCACCTCAACCCTAACGTCTTCTTATTTTAGCAAACTTTCCCTTCTTCAAGGATTACACCAATATATTTGTACAAGTAATTTCTAACTATCAAATTAACCCAAGAAAAACAAAAGAAAGATGAGGAACCTCACATTGAAATTTATCTTAACTTCTTCCTCCCAAATGATGTTCAACTAAGGTTATAGAGGAGCTCCCACACTTCTAACCATGATCTTTGGCCAATGTACCTCTTGATATTTATAGACTTCAACCCAAAACAAACCATAATTAAGGAAATCCTCCACATGGTCCTTTTAGGATTTGATAAGTCTTGAATATGCCATGTGTAACATCCTAGTGCTAGGGTGCATGTCCCAAAGATCATCAATATCCATATTGCAACTTATTTTCTTCTCATGGGTGATCCACAATTAATGACCACTTTCTCCTTTAAGCCACCTCTTAGAGTTCTATTTTTTCATTAGGTTATGACCAACCTAAACATAAATTAAAGCTATGTTTAATTATAAATTTAGGTTAGGGTTGACCTAAACATAACATAAAATTATGTTTAATAATTACTTTTCATTAAGTTGGGGTTGATTTTATTAAGGATAACATGTCCATAACTTAAATAAAACGCCCAAATTCATGTTTCAAAGTGTTTTTTTGTCCTCCTTTCTTGGGCGCTCCTCCAAATATGTAGAACATACATTGGAAAAAGTGTAATGCACCCAAGGAACCTCTTTTAACCATAGGAATTATTTATAGTGCTACGTGAAACCACTTCAAGCAAGGCATTCCTCCCTTAGCTCCTTCCCTCTCCACTACTGATGTCTTGGGCCTCCACCAAGTTATCTCATTTTTCTCTTTTTGTGTTTTCCTTACCACATGTCATGCCCCAAAGGTTTAATGAGGTAAGGCATTCACATTCTTAGGCTTCTTCTTGTTCATCCTCCATTCATGTGGCTATAGATCCTAGGTGTTGAATTTTAAATGAGATATTATATGAGATTATATGGTATGGATTGTATATGATGTATATGTGATTTATTCTGTATGTATGAGATGATATAATTATAATGATGAATGTGTCAAATATATAGAGAACCTAAAGGCACATATGGTGACCATCCATGAAAGGATGTGTCTTTAATATAATAACTATTTATTATTGTTGTTGTTGTTATTATTATTATTATTATTATTATTATTATTATTATATACTAATAATATTATTATATATTAATAATTATATTATTAATTATTAATCTAGGAGAATGTCTACCCGATGCAACCACCTGGAGAAACATCATCACCTCAAGTATTTTCCACTCTTTGTCAAATCCGCATGACTAAGGAGAAAGACTACGCATGAGCCATTCACCACTAGCCAAATCAACATGGCTAATCCTGTGAGTGAACGTATCATTCTCCTCAGTCAAACCATCATGACCACTCTAGGAGAATGTATTCTTGATGATACTCATATGTGGATGTGTACTGGAGCTTCACAACTCCCTTCTGCATCATGTCTCGAATGAAGTCATGCAAGAAACTTCTGAAGCCACGTAGCTTCACGGCTTGCAATACTGGATGCTATATACTTTTCCTCTATTGTTCTAAGTGCCAGTAATGTCTGCTCCTTGCTCAAACATGAGATCACAATGATCCCACACTTAAAAAACATCTGAAAGTACTCTTCTAATCCACTGCACTCCTGCCCAATCATAATCTATATAACTCTGCAACTTCACATCTCCATCTGAGGCATATCTCAATCCATATCCACTCGTACCATGTATGTATCTCAACAAATGTTTTTGTTTTCAACCAATGTATATGTCTCGGAATCAAGGTTAAAAGGTCCACATCCCAGTCCTTCTAACTGACTTCCTTCACCGAAACAAGGGAATCCTCTCCAGGAGGTCTCATATCTCCTCAAGGTCTAGCCTCATGTATGTTAGTCCTGGAGGACGTCTCTCCCATCTGAATATGAATCTGAAGAGGAATCCTTTCTTAATGAAAGTCTCTAAGCAACTGAATCTATCTTAGATAAGGACCACTCTGAGTATGCATGCTCCCTCTGAAGCTTGACTCCCTCTAAGGCTATATTGTCTTCGGAGTCATCTTCTCCCTCTACATGTGTTGACCTCCTCTTCTTCTTCATTACATGGATGTGCACAACTCTATGTTTGGATAGTCTGCTTCATGTTTCTTCCTGCGACTGTCATTATGGCTCCCTCTTAGAGCTATTACCTATGACCTTCCCGGAACAAGAAACAAGAACAACCAAAAGCATCTCGATTTTTTTATATGAGATGATATTATAGATTCACCGGGCAATCCAAGGATAGAATTCACATTATGTCAATGTAATGAAAAACATGTATTTACACAACTATATATACTGACCCTGCAAATGATGTGTCTTCTACTATGACCAACACACATCCATCATATACTCGATGTCATACAGCTAACCATGTTGATTTTCTAGTGCTAAATTAGACAAGAACAATTTTTCGCAAGTGGTAATTACTTCCAATGATATATGATATTACTTTAGTAAACTCTATAACATCACAAGTAATTACACTCTAAAAATTCAATTACTTAGAAACTTTGGTCTCTTTCTTAGATCACTTCCCACGTGTGAGAGAGAAAAATATGTGTATCTATTGTTGTGTCTTTAAATTGATCCAAAGAGACATCTCTCTTTGAAAATTAAATTTATTTTTCTTTCTTATAAATAGTTGGAGAATACCTCTTGTAACTATCCAAAGATTAACTTTAATTTGGTTATAATCCATCCACACAGTATTTGACTTTGTTAAATTGTTCCTCCATAATTCATATTTAGGTAAGTAGACATTTTTACTAGAAATTACTGCCCACCATAATTTATGGAATTCTTTCTACAATTTAGGTAGGAGTAAAAGGTAAATATGTTGTACATAGAGATTGTAACAACCCCATAAACTTAACACTCCCAACACTTTACTCTACTCTCATTTTCTTGGGCCCTCCCGTGAGGGAGTCAAGCCCAATGTCGCTCTGATACCATGTTGAATTTTTAAATGAGATATTATATGAGATCATATGATATGGATTGTATATCATGTATATGTGATTGATTATGTATGTATGAGATGATATAATTATAATGATGAATGTGTCAAATATATAGAGAACCTAAAGGAACATATGGTGACCATCCATGAAAGGATGTGTCTCTAATATAATAACTATTTTATTATTATTAATAATTATTATTCTGGGAGAATGTCTTCCCGATGTTGTCCAAACATCAACACTAGGTTCAACTCAGGAATAAGGATTAAATGTGTGTCAAGGTACCCATGTGGAACCTCATGGGAAATATGTCACCATGAAAGTCTCCATTGAACCCTTAATGATCCTCCACACCTTTTTCCTTGCTACAGATGATTATAAGTGCATAAGAAAGTTAGAATAAGGTGTGTATCCTACCACACAACTCCAAGGATTTGTTGTGTTGGTGACAGAAGAAAGGCCGATGAAAATGTGAAATGAACCAAGAATTTTCAAGGGGAAATTGAAGAGTTTGATAAAACTATGCAAGAAAATCAATACTAACATAATCTAAAAACTTAAGAATAACAACGGAAAACACACACAATATGCAAATATTTACCTTGAAAACCCTTAACCGGGAAAACCAACTAACTTGGGAGCCACAACTCTGTCTTTCTCCTTGTATTAACTTCACCATTCACAATAAAATGTATAGGTATTATGCAACATCCAAAACCCCAATCCATTAGATTGTATTATATGGCAACCCTACTTCCTTAATGATAATTAATTTGCAATGGATCAAAAAACCATTGGCCAAAAAAGCACAAACAGAACAAAAAATAAGCCCCAAAAAAATCTTTTGGGGGTGTTTCCCTCTAACCCCCTGTGGCCCCAAACTAAAGGGGTTCACAAACCCCTGGACCTAATTTTCTTTGGGAACCCACAAAGAATACAACACATGTCCACCAATAATTATTGGCTCCATATGGGTATTATACTCACTTGTGGAGTGCAAGAGAACTCTAAAATATCAGGTGTACCTGTACGATGAATTAAAATGGTTGGTTGTTCATGATGTGTTGTATCCAAAACTTCATATCCCTACCACACAATACACATATCTTCAATACTGATTTAGTACAAAATACTTGAGAAATTTTATCTAACTATTCATTCTCAAGGGGGTGCTACAAATAAAGGCGTGAGCCTAAAATGCCAAAGAGATAATAAATGAAATCTATTACCCATGAAGATAGAGCTTATTCTTCTTACCCTACCCTATAACAAGAAGACACAAATGCTAAGTGAAATAAAATAGATAATCAAACTACCATTTCATCTCATTGAACATATCATATTTTCCCTTGTGGTTGGAAACAAACCAAAATAAGGCTATGTCAGGCATCCTACAAGAGTAGGCTAGAATCTCTATCATTGTGTGGCTAAAAATGAGGTGATCTCGTGAAGATGGAATAAAACACCAATATCACACTAAGGTTGATGTCTGCTACTACATGATTTCTCTATCCAATGCTTTATTTGGTTGATATTTTCGTCATCTCCAACAATTACCTCCATAAAACCACAAATTACCTCCATGGACTACAATATGCCTCTCCAAAGGTTGATCCACATACTCCAACAATCTTCCTCCTTTTCTACCACATAGGTCACTTGCCATATCCTCTAGTAACAAGTGTTTAGAAGTAAAATCAAAGACAAATATTCAAAAACTATGCTATCCATCTTTGATGCCTAATCTCCCTAGGATGCATGCCATAAAGAATGAAATTTGAGAAAACATATCAACTTAGGATTTAGGGATTGATGCCCTCTTTTCAAAGGCTTAAAATTATTAAACACGCCAAATAATTGTACATTTTTATCCCAAACATATTAGAGCCCTAAAATTACATCCCCTTATTTATTTTTTGTACATATGCAAGGTACAAGCTAAATCCATCAATGGCTAGGAAATTGTTGCTTGTCTAATATGGTCATAATTCTCCTTCTGATGCAATAAATTTACCACATTGATGTAGACACATGAATGTTGATAAAAAATAGAGGGTGCATCACACACCTCAACATATTTTGTCTATCCAAGATCATAGGAAATAGGATCTACAATGTCCTCTTCATGCTCCATGAAGTGGCTCCCAGTGCTTATCGAAAATGTAAAGAAAAAATTCATAGTTCCTTACATGAAGATATCATTATCCATGGAATAGATGTGATATCCATGAATAAACCAATGATCCACTTCCCACCTATGCTAGTCAATCAAAAAAAGAGTGCACACGTCATCATCCTCTTAGCTTCCATTTTATTTGTCACATGAGCTAATAGAAGCAACTGCAATTTCTTCATCCTCCAATGGTTTCTATACAATGTATGTCCCTTTAACTCTTTAAAAAAATCATCATGTTCATAAATTTGAAAAGGAAATTCATCATAAATTACCAAACTCTACTACTCCTTGAAAATGATGATGGTTGATGGAATATCCTCATGCAAGTATACATCATCGTCACAAGATGCTTCTTCTGAAACAACATGGATGCATGGTATTCATGTTATTGAAAGGGAATCTATTCATCCAATTGATCCTCGTGAAACTCATTTCCAAGCTTATCTTGGCCTATCTAACAATATTTTTATTTAATATACTCAACCAAGGACATACATGCATCATATTTCTTATTGATTTGAACAAAGAGAGCATTTGAGAGGTTATTAGAATATGTAAACATTAGGTAATGTATCTCACCTTGTCTATATTTTCAAATATCAATTAGACCCTTATCATTTTTTTATTCATAACTCGGATCTGAATGCTTGTGAAATGCTTTGATTAGACCTGCTAATGAAGATATTTCCTTTCTACCAATATTTTTAAAGTGTATTTCTATAGAATTTTCTAAGGTCATATTAGAATCATCATGGACAACATTGAATTTTAAAATAAATCCAATGAAATATGTAACATGTAATACAATTGAGTCAGTATCTCCATGGAACTTTACAATGTGTTCATCCTAATCTAGATCAGGGAAATCATTTTGATATCATGGGATACCCAAGAAATCTTATAGAGTAAACCCTTTAGAACCCAAATATTCTAAGATTGATGCCATCTTTCTTCAACTCAAATCATCAAAATTTAAAATGAATGAAATTTTGAAAAACTATCATCATCATACCTCATTTCAAAATTAGTGGAGTTGCTAGGTGAGGCTTCAAATTCCTTAAAGTTTGTTGAATTACCTCACATCTACAACAAGTTAACTTCAAATATTTTGGAGTAGGACTTTGCTCTTTTATGGAGTTTCTAGATGAGAATAATATCTTCAAAGAAAATCCCTCATTAAATCACTATAGCCAATCTAATGAATCTCGGGAACTAGGATTTGTCTTGAACAATGGCACCAATTTGTTATCTCCTAGATATACACTGAAATATTATTAAGTGCCTAAATGAAGTGAAACTATAGAGGCACTTAGGAAGGTTTCCCAATATCACCTCAACAACTCTTCTTGAGTCACTTTAGACTGGTTCTTTTCCAAATCAAGGGGGAAAACCCTAGAAAATCTAATTTATGATGTTCTATAGAAATAAAGGGATGGGGGAGTATGAAAATCATTGTTTATCCAATTGGGCGATGCAGTTAAGATAAAAAATGAAGGGGGTTCAAATAGTATGGAACAAGGTTTAGTTAGGTTTTTATAAACATGTTATAATCAACCACATGGATTTACTTCAATATACATAAAATTAAAGGAGAGCCCTTCCAAATATGCTCCTCACAAGAAGAAAAAAATCAACCAAGTAATAATGTGAAACCACAAACATTAGAGCATAGTCGCGTATGAAACCATAGTTGAAGTAGGCAAAGATGGATATCATTCTTATTGAATGAACATCCAACAATACATCAAAAATTTTAGTATGATTTCACAACAAAATCAAAAGGACCTAAATGTGTCACACTTAACCTTGATCGCTAGCTAGGGTGGCCCTAAAAAATTGAGTGAGCAATCCTAACTAGAAAATTACAGCAACCAATATTCTTCAATAAGTACAAGATTACAACAATACAAATGGAGGGTTTCAACTCAACTGTAATGTCTTCTTATTGGAGCAAACTTGCACTTCTTCAAAGATTACACTAGAATATTTCTACAAGTAATTTCTAGCCATCAAATCAACCCAAGAAAAGGAAAAGAAAGATGAAGAAACTAACATTGAATTCCCCTTAACTTTTTCACTCCAAAATATATTCAATTAAGGTTAGAGAGGAATTCCCACACTTATAACCATTCAATTTGGCCAATATACCTCTTGGTAATTATAGGCTTCTCCCATGAATAAGCTCTAATTAGGGTGCTCTTCCATAACGGTATAATAAGTCCTCAATATGCCATGCATAAGCTCTTAATTCTAGGTACACACCCAAAATATCATCAACATCCCTAGTGCACTTTCTTTTCTCCCCATGAGTGCTCCACAATTAATGACATTTTTCCCCTTTAGATCACTCCTTATAGTTCTATTTTTCAATTAGGTTAGGGATGACCTAAACATAACTTAAATTTATTTTTAATTGTGACTTCAATCTAGGTCCAACCTAAACATAACTTAAAATTACATTTAATAATAACTTTTATTAATTTGGGGTTGCTTTTATTAGGGCCGACCTATCCATAACTTAAATAAAATGCCCAAATTCATGTTTCAAAGTGTTTTTGTCCTCTTTGTTTCTTGGGCGCTCCTCCAAATATGTAGAACATACCTCAAACAAAGTGTAATGCCCCAAAGGGAGTTATTTTGACCGTCATAATTATTTCTAGTGACACATGGAACCACTTTAAGAAAGGCACTCCTTTTGTAACTCCTTCCCTCACCATCACTCATGTCTTTGACCTCCGTCAAGCTCGGGTATTTTGATTCTTTAAGTTTTGTGTTGCTACATGTCATGCTTTGGAGCTCCAATGAGATAGGGAATTCATCTTCTTAAGAATTTTATTATTCATACTCCATTCATGTGCCTCGAGATCCTAAGTTCCACCTAGGAACAAGGATCAAATGTGTGTCAAGTGTTCCCAAGTGGAACCGCATAGTGAGATATGTCTCTATAAAAGTCTCCATCAAGCTCTCAATTATCCTCCACACATTTGGCCTTGTCCCGGATGATGATAAGTGCATGAGTAATTTAAAAGGGTGTAAAAACTACCACCGAACTATCCAAGGATTTACTTTGTTGGTGAGAGAAGAAAGGCCCACAAGAATGTAAAATAAAGCTTGCAAGTAAATTTAGAAAAACAATACAGAAGGGTTTTGTCATGGAATTCATAAACAAAGTTGGTCCATGTTTTCTCCATGCTCCAAACCTGCAAAAAACCAAGAAAATAACAATTAGATAATAAGATACTTTCAATGCCAAACAATCCAAAAGGAAAGAAAGAGAGAACAAATGAAAGGAATGGGGAAATGAGAAGTTCTCACGCCATATTATCATGCCTCCATCTTCATCCATGAAGCCCTAGCTTCCATAAGTCCTAGCTTGCAAGAGAAGAAATGTAATACCCCAACATAGACCCAAGAAAATTATGTTGATATTAATGATCCAAATGCACAACAAAAGGCCAAGGCCTATTATGGGATGGAAAGACATCAAGCATGTGAGATGGTGTGGGCTTGTGAATCAATATGGTAATCTTGTGGTAAGTATGGTAATTATACTACCACTTGAATAATATTGGAATTATTATACAATAATAATTAATAAAATAAAGTGCATTTGTGGTCAACAACATCCTAGGTGCACCATGGGGCCAATAAGGATACAAGAGGAGAAGTAGGGTGGGGCATGTAGGATATATTATTAATTTTTTCTATCATGTGTATTTTCCTATGTTCTCCTTACCCTTTGAATTATGTGTTCTTTGATTGTGTTCCCAAGATTCTTAAAAAGGTGTGTACTCGTCATGCAAGGGAGAGTATATCTTGTGCAAGTTCTTTGGGGAATTCATTATTCTTTCTTCCATTCCTTTAGTATTCTTCCATGTGACATTTAGCTAGGAACTTTAAAAAATTATTCCTTTATTGGTTGAGAGAGATCCTCTGTGAGAATCCACTGATATTATGCCTGGAGTTGAACAAGAACGCATATTATGCCTGGAGTTGAACAAGAATGCATGAGGGAGACGGTGTTGTTGAGAGCCATGGAGTTAGGAACAATACTCTTCTTGCTTCCAAACCATTACTAAGACTCCCATAATGATATTTAGAGTTGGAACTCTTCTGGGACAAAGATGGTTGGCCAAACTAGATTCCATGAAGGGCTATTTTGTAGAGAAAGGGGGTGTTTGTGTAAGGTTGTGCTAAAAGGAGGAGGTTTGTGCAATGTCTAAGAGTTTTTTGAGTTGCATGTGTTCAAAAACACAAGTATTCCAACAAAGGATGAACACCTTCAGTAACCACTCACACAACAAGATCAATGATCAACACATCAATGTTTTGACGTGGTAAAACCCCTACGGGGAAAAATCCACGGCCCCAGCCAACGCGACCACTTGGAGTAGTTTATTAATGCAAAAGAAAAAGATTACAGAGAGACTTTACAAGAGATTTTCTCACAATCAATCATCGACAAATGACACTCCATGCTCTTTAAATAGAGATCATGGACCAATCAGGTGCTAAGTCGTGGATCAATGGTCGTTAAGATCGAAGAGAATATGAACCGTCAGATCACTCTATGTTGGGAACATATTGTGACCATCGAATTTCCTAACTACAAATGCATACTAATGCGTACTAAAGAAACACACTAAGAAACACATTTTTACCTAACGACACATTAGACCAAGTAGATCTTAACTAACTAGTGTCTAAATATCCTAACAACATGAAGCTTGTTCCTTGAAATAAAAAATCACACTTATTCTTCACATTAATGTGATTGTGTTTGAGAGCTCTAGTTGGTAATTTTTCCCTTATTGCTTCATTCCCTAGCTTGGGGGTGGCACCTACATGCGTCAATGCCTATGGATGGGAGGAAAATGATCCTATGGAGACATGCTCCCATACGAAACCATTAAAAGATAAGTAATTATGTAATTATTATTTGTATGTTGAGAATCAATGCTTGTGGGTATTGATATGTGTGAAGATTGTGCTTAATTTGTGAAAATACTAATCTAGAATGATATTTTCCCCAGGAATATGTTATGGGTTGTCTAAAAAGTAATTATCTGCAAATTCTAATGTTGTGATAGCCATCAATTTATGTTATAGAATGCACAATTAAGCATTTGTTATATAAATTAAGCTATAACCATACCAAATATATCTAAATGACATTGTGGGCATCATTGAAGATGCTAGAATTGGGAATAAGTTGTATTTATATCTATGTAGAATGCATTGATGTGTATTCTACAATATTATTCCATGTAATCAGCGAATAATATGAGAATTATGTGCTAAAATGATTAATGATGCATTCACATGAAAATCATCATGAAATTCATAGATGTGATTAAACATTTAATGTATTATTTGGGAAGTTATTGTGCATGTATGTTTATTGCCATGTACATATTGATTTTATGTATGTAAGTGTATATAAACTTATATATGGAATTGTTGAAGTTGAATTAAATGAAAAAAAATGAAAAAAAATATCCTATGAATTAAGAAAGGTAAGTCAAACTCTTAAAGAAAAAAGTAAAGAAAAGAAAAGAAAAAGACTAAAAAAAAAAAAAATATTTTAAAATTTTAAGTTGTTAAATATTAAAAAAAGTACATTACAAATTGATGATGATGATGATTAACGTCCACTAAGACCTAATTGGTCTATTGGACCTTAAGAGGGTAAGTTATTACTTGTGATTCTTTAGAATTTTGTTTATGTGCTAAAAAAACATTAAGAGAAGCTTTCCAAGATCACCATACTTTTGTTGAGTTAAGAGGTTAGGAAGGTTGGTAGTGTGATCAATATTTTGAAAATGAGATCTAATATGGGTATAGGCTAGACAATCTAAGAGAAAGTGCTTTTCATCTTCAACCTTCTTAGTGTCACAAAGGTGACTCACTCTTTCATCCCATGGCGTTTTAGGAATTGACCAACGTCCAGTTTCACTATGGAGCTCGTGAGAATTTGTTCTTATCTTAGCAATGCTTATTTTTTTCTTTACACTTGGCAAAACAAATAGATAATTTTGATCTTCTAGATTAGGGTTGATTACATCTTTATAATACCTTAGGTACATTTTTTCCCTCTATCTTTATCACACCACATTTTTTTCCTTAAATTTTGATTTGACATTTTTTAATAGTATCTTTATTAAGCAAAATGGTTTCTTCCATGATTCCTCAATAGTTTAGCCAAGACAGGCGTATTTATTTCATCCTTGCTTGAGTCGATAGTGGTTATGACAGTTTGGAAGCAATTTTAGGTGAGCCTCTTATCTTCCATGTTGTTTAACTTGTTCTTATACATTAGGTATCTAGTCCTTAATAACCATGCTCTCAATGGGGAGAAGCTTGTTTCTCCTACGAGGAGGATGGGATAGAGAAATATTTCCTTTAATTTTGAGATTATAGGTTATAAAATTCTTTTGTATTTGCTCTATCTTTCTCCGAGATTCACAAGAGATACTACAACTTCAGACTCCATCCCCAAAGAATAACAGGTGTAACAAAGAGTCTCAAAGAGGAGCTTATTATTATCCCAACTCCAAAGATCTACTGATTACCAATTGTTTTCAAGCCCATAATAAGGCTTTCATGCCACAATAATCCTTTTCTCAATGCTATAATTCCAATTAAGCATGTGGTGAATATCAATTCAAGATATTTATGTAGAAGTCACTTCCTCCAAGTTGTTGTTAATCCTTATGCAAAAGGTATCATAGGATCTTATTGGATTTAATAATGTGACCTTAATCTTATAGAATATTATGATCCCTTACCCATGTTAGAGCAAAATCCCTTGAGATTCTTAGTTGTGATTTTTCAAGATCATGGGACTCCTTGCCATAAGAGCGATATCATCAGCATAAAAAAGAAAATTGATGACTATACCCAGTGAAAGTAGGAACTGACCTATCTGTTTTTGATTGATGACTATACCAGTGAGAGTAGGGCCGACACAACCTGTTTTTTCCAAGCATTCTTCTAATTTATCAATGTATATGCCAAAAAGGGTAGGGGACAAGGGACAACCTTGTTTGACTCCGATATTGCAGTTAATCTCTTTTATCATGTACCTGGTTCTCTCTTAATTTTTCTTTTTAAAATATTAGTTTTTAATGTAAATCTTGTTTTATTTAAGGATTTGATTTTTACTTCCATTCCTTCAAGCATGTGTTATAAGAAGGCACGTGACTTCCTTCAAGCATGTGTTATAAGAAGGCATGTGACTTTATTTCATATTGCATAAAAGAAATCAATTAGTTCAAAAACAAAGAAGAAATGATTATGATTATGTGTATCTCAATTTTTTATTTAAAATGTAATTATTCTCCATGTGCATTTAATTGCAAAGTAGAGACTACTTTAAAAAAAAAAGTAACTTTCACAGTTAAGCAATTGGTAACATTCAAAGGACAATATGTGGGAATTTAAAAGTGGTAAGGTGTAAACTAGGCCTAAGCAACTCTATATTTTAGTCTGAAATGTTACCTTTATTATCCTAAAAAAAAACTAATATCCTAAGTTAGAGTCAACTACGATAATAAAGTAATCTTATTGAGATCAAGTTGTTCTTTTCTTCGAGAAAACTTTGAAAGAATGCATCCCTTGAAGCTCTCACGAATGGTTAATATAATATTGAAATTTGAGATACATGGAATAATATTCATTTCTTTGAGTTAGAAGTGAATATATTACTTTCAATTATAAAAGGGACGAATCTTATGCGATTTCCCTAGAAATTGAAAGAACTGAAAAGTAGAAAAGTAGAGTGTTTTCGTGGGTGAAAGAACAAAGGCGAATTAAACAACTTGTGTTAGTCAGAGTCGAGGACAAATTAGAGACCAACTATCGTACAAAAGTGATAGGATTGATACGAAGGAAGTAGATATTTGAATCAAAGAGTTAAAATAACTCTGGATTAAGTTCCTACTTGTCGAAGAAGAATTGTGTACACAGAAGAGTAGAGCGACCTAGTTACAAAAGGGCAATCAAAATACTAAATTTTTACTAGCCATGGGAAAAATCGAAAAGTAATATGGGAGATCATTGATGAAAACAATACATGTCACTCGGGTCAGGAGGCACTTGTTTTCGAAGTAGTGAGACATTTTAAAGGGTTTTATGCAGACCCAGGATAGAACACGGTTGTTGAACAGGTGAGCACAATCCAACAGTTCCCTTACTACATTGTTGAGCGTGATATTTAGATGTTGGAGAGACCATGCACCAAAGAAGAAATCCTATCATTCTTAAAGGGTTTTGCCAAGAATAAAAGTCTCGGGCCGAACGGGTGGACTATGGAATTCTTCCTCTGTTTCTTTGACTTGGTAGGGGCCGACATACTGGAAGTGGTGGAGGAGTCCAAGAGGACTAAACTATGGCAAGGTCATTAAACTCGACCTTTCTAGTTCTCATCCCAAAAGTGAGCAAGCCCACCTGTTTTGGGGATTTCGAACCCATTGCACTTTGTAATCTAGCTTACAAGATTATTGCAAAGATTATAGCCAACATGATAAAGTCGATCCTATTGTAGTCATTATCCGAGGAGCAGTTGGGGTTCTTAAAAGGTAGACATATTCTGGATGTGGTTGGCACGACTCAAGAATGTCTTCGCGGCATCAAAGTGAAGAATATGAGAGCTCTTATTCTAAAACTAGATCTACAGAAGGCCTATGATTGTGTAAACTGGGATTTTCTTCAGATGATTCTACTTCGAACGGGATTTGGACTATTGCTAACAAATTGGATTATGAGTTGTGTTAACACAACTTCCTTTGCGATCTTGATCAATGGCGGTCCTACTCCTTTCTTCCAGAGCGGGAAAGGACTAAGGCAAGGATGCCCCTTCTCCCCCCTGTTGTTAATTTTAGTGATGGAAGGTCTTAGTCTCCTTCTCAAGAAGGCACAATTAGATGGGGAAATTTTCGGGGTCGAGATTTCTAGATTACATAAGATTCTAAATTTATTCTTTGTGGATGATGTCGTAATCTTGACTAGTGCTTGTTTCGAAAAATGGAAGGAAATAAAATCTATAATTTCTACCTTTTGCAGAGCATATGGCCTAATTATAAACCCACTTAAGTCATTTTTCCATTTCTCTGGTTTATAGGAGGATGACTTGACTTGTTTCAAGGCTCTCTTCCCTTACAAATTTGTGGATCTTATTAAAGGGTTTTGTTATTTGGGATTTTTTCTTAAGCCTACTAATTATAGGGTTGAGGACTGGTGATGGCTCATCAACAAGTTCGAGAGAAATATTGGTCTATGGTGCCTCTTATCGCTCAGTTTGTAGGATAGCTCAAGTAGCTTGAAGGCAGGAGTCAAACTGGCGTAACAGGATCTTCCCCCACCCACTGTCACCTCGATGGGGGGCTCTTTCTATTTAGGGTGGCTAATCCCAAGGGAGACCTCCCTAGTAATCTGGGGTGCTGAAAGAGAAAATATCAAGGTTTTAAGGTTCAAGAGGTCAAAGTAGGTTTTCCCCTTCACAAATTACTGCCAAGAGAGATAGTCAAAGAGAAGGTATTCCACTGAAAAAGGCACCTGTTTGCGAGACAAGGCAAATAAAACTAAAACGTGCAAACAGTGGTTAGTACTTCAATTGCTAATGACTATCTTTAATATACATGAGCAA
>SNQJ01S0012838.1:105949-143052 GCA_010110895.2 Picea sitchensis
TGTAACTCCTTCTTGATTTGCTCATTCACCTGTTTCTCTTTGGATAGACTTGTCTGGAAAGAAGTCTTTAGCTCTTGGAGATTCTCCACTTCTTTCTTAAGCCTGTTGATTTCTGACTCTTGCAGGTTCATTCTCTCCATAGAATTGGCCAAGTCTGTTGTTCCCTCCGGTAGTGGCACTGATGCAGCAGATGGAATGGTTGTCACTGTTGTTGTGCTGAATCCTGCAATTGGGATAGCACTTAACGAGATGCCTTCCATTGTCTTTGCCTGCTCTTTCTCTTTTAGCAGTCTTTCCATCTCAGCCTCCATCTCCTTTAGCTGAGCATTCTGCTCCATGAGTAACTTTAACATCTCACCCTTTTCCCCTTCCTTTTCGACTATCTCCTTTTCCTGTGGGTCCTCTGTTGGAGGGAGCTTTAGCTATTTTCTTAAGGATGCGATGTCAGCATTTTTCTTTTTGATCATCTCTTCGGCAGCCTTGACGTTCGCAGGGTCGTAACCGATCTTGAGGACCAGTTCCTCCAACGTCTTGATTTTGTTGTCTTTTGCTAAAGATGATATTTTCTCTAGCTTCAGTTGGGTCTGGGCATTTCTCAAAGCTACCCGAAATTTTGATGCAGAAGCTGTAGCGTGGGACAAAGTGTGGAAAACCATCTCGCCAGTTTGCTTGTGCAGATCCATCTGATCTACTGGATGCACGTCCTTAGCTTGAAACTCAAAGGTGGCCCTTTTGTAATCTGATATCACCTTGGGATCTGGAACTTGTGCTTGGAGGTAAGCCATATGCATCCTACCCTTTTCTGTGTCAAATGCCGAAAGAAGCCTATGCTGAGATGTGGACGACTGCTTCTGAAACTGGGCATAAGTGCTGCTGGTGAGGGTTTGGTTTTTCTTCTTGATCAAGTCATATTTTTCAAAAATGCCCAACTTGGGCTCGGTCTTGCTTGGCGGAGTATCTGTGGGAGAATCTGTGAATTTTATTGCTGGTGTTATTGCCTTATGCTGACTCGAGCCAAAAGGGAGATTGACTGGCTTGACCTTTGTGGTAGATACTGTGGTAGTCAAAATTTCCTGCTCTATTGTTGCGTCGGGCGCTGAAACTGTCCTTGGCCTTTTGGAGTGCATTTGAAATTCCTCTGATGACACCTCTGTTATAGGAGGAGACGACTCCTGTCGAGGTCTCTTCTCCTTGGGAAACTGAGGTGTGGTAGTGGGTAACACACTAGTCAAGGTCGCATGCTTTTCCATGTCCATCAAAGTATTGGGTTCCCATTCTATCTGATTTGCAAATTTCCCGATTTCTGGCTTGGACTCATGTGCATATGGGACATTCTTATTTTTTACTCTCATTTCAGAAATGATCCCGCAGGGATCATAGTGCTAGGTGAAACTTGTAAAGAATTTCATCTCCTTTAACATTCGGTCTGCTTCCTCCCCTGCGCCTCTACTATTGCAGATGAAAGAACCAATCTACCCTTTGATCTGCAATTTTTGCTTCTTCTTAAGGGAAACAAAATGAATATCATCAGAATTCATAATCTGTCTAATATATTCTAATGCAAAAATTCTTACCGGTACATATCTCGACAGCTTGTAAGGTGCCAATTCGCACCTGTAAACTCGGATCTCAGAGTGATTCTGATACAAGAACCAGTCTCCTGTCTTTGAATTGTCCGAGAGGTGTAGAACTCTCTGGACCTCTTCATTTATTCGTGGCTCGAGCCTACCACTCAACATACTTACCATAGGGTGGTAAAATTGATCAACGAACGCTTTGAAATCGTATTCAACTGAGTTATGTTTCAGAAGGGAAGTCCACGCTGTGACTGGCTGGGGCTTCCCGTCGGCGTCCATCTTCTGCATGGAGAAACTGAACCTGTCGGCTTGAAAGTACACGAACATGTAAGCCAGAATGGATGAATACCTGAACATGCCCTCTGTGGCGAAATTCACAAATTGTTCATGGATATTATTGGCCAAGAAGGTACTGTAGTCGAACTGCGTGGTAGGTTGTTCATCGTTTGAGAAAATGGACAGAAAACCCAGGATGGGCTCGTCTACCCATTGATCAGAGTAGTAACCAAGCAGGGCACAAAAAGAAGAAATGATTTGATTTACTTTTGTAGAGAACATAGAAGAAGGATAAGGGGGATTGGTGGAAGGAAGTGGAGTGGAAGTGGGGAGAAAAAGCTTGAAGATCTGAGCTCTCTAAGGGAATTTCATTTTCTGATATAGCTCAGTGAGGATCTCTAAATTGAATGGGGACGCAGATTCAGCAAGTGTAATTTGCATCATCTGGTCAATATCTTCGGGGTTGATGAAGAAGAGGACGTCTCCAGATGAAGAAACGATGGCTTTTTGGTCGGGGATGTAATGGGCTTGGCACTTGAGGGCGAATTCTGGGAAATGATGAATCTGGGGAAAGAGATACAGGGGCAAATTGGACTCCCAGAGTCCAATTTCGTCGCTTTGGTCCAGGAACACCTCCCGGAGCCATGACTGCAGATCAGAAAAGTCGAAACTGCAAATAGTATCTGCTATCAAACGATCTTTATCAACCAAGGGGACTTTATCCAGGTCAACTGGAGGAGGAAGAAAAGGATTCTCTTCTTCTTCCGCTTGTCTTGTCTTTGACACCATTTTAGCAACTGTACCTGCAATAAACAATACGTTAGTGGGGTTGAAAAACTACGGGTGAAGGTGATATGAAAGCAATGGAGGAATAAGAGATTTCTGGCGCGATGGACGAATAACGAATGAACAGGGAGAACGGTAGTTTTATTCAAAAATGGGTTGGTTGGACGCGAGAAAATGGTCAGCATGACAACAGGTATATTGCCCAGTTATTAATTGACAACGGGCCACTTGGTATGAGTTGGAAGATGACGGTGGCCAAAGTATACGGAAGGGTGACGTGGAGGCTGGTGATTGGAGGTAAAAGTCGCCAAAAGGGGTTGTTCATGAGTGAGGGACTTGGGTACTGACAATCGGGACTGGCAGTAGTTATGGGATGTGACACGACCCCGGGAGCAAGTGGAACAAGTGGGATCAGTGGAGGGTGACATCCAGGGGTGACGGGATGTTAGGCAGCATGTGGAGGATGGGACTTCTAGGCCAATAGGACAACGCCACATGTAACAAGGGGCCTGCCGTAAGGAATATTCATTCCGGACCCCCCCCCTTTTGGTTAAAAGCAGAACACTAGGGGGTCCGAAATCTATTATGAGCCATTGATTTGCGTGCTTATTTTCTGGCCGCAGATCTTAACGTGCTCCTTAATGCCGATTCCGGACCCCCCCCCCTTCCATTAAAGGCAGAACGGAGGGGGGGGGTACGGAATTCAATGTAAACCATGGATTTGAGAGCTTTGTTCTGGGCCGTCTAGATGTGCGCCCAAGTTATAACCAATTCTGGACCCCCCCCCCTCCGTTAAAGGCAGAACGGGCGGGGGGGTCCGGAATCCAATATGGGCCGTAGATTTAAGCAGTTCTCTCTGAGCCGTCCAGATGAGCATATACGTTATTACCGATTCCGGACCCCCCCCCCCCGTGTTAAAAGAAGAACACCAGGGGGGGTCCAGAATACTCTATGGGCCGTTGATCTAAGCGCCATGATCTGGACCATCGGAAAGTGAATGAAACATAGGTCTGGAGCGGGAAAAGTCATGTGTAGGAGAAAATTAGGGTTAGTGCCTTCTTATGGGTTTTTCCAAATTTTGTCTTAGACACCACCAAGGGGACATCACTTCAACTATCCTTAGGCAATGGAGACTTGATGTGGCATTTTCTTCAAGTGGGTTTTATTTGGGTAAGGCAAGCAAAGCAATTAATCTACATTCTAACCTACTTTCACAAGGCAATTAACCCAGATTAAACTGTTGGGTTAAGATATTATTCTATCCTAGGGACTATCTGACCAGGATTAGATGGTCTGATCAGATGTATTCACTAGTGCTAACCTAGGGGCTATCTGACCAGGATTAGACAGTCCAGTCAGATGCATTCACTAACCTATCAACATTGAAAATTTAAAAGAACTTGGTCATGCTTGAAAGGTATGACCAAGTTACTATTATTGCATGGGGCTTTTTGTTTCAATTCTTTTTGCCCTCTTTTCTTTTCTTTTCTTTTTTCTTTTTCTTTTCTTTTTCTTTTTCTTTTTCTTTTCTTTTTGTAAAATGAAAATCAATTGCCAATAAGAACACTAGATACAAATAATATCCATAATATCCAAGTCATAAGTTGATTCCCATAATTTATGGGGTGATAACATAATGGAGCCCTTTACTTCGCTTGAATCACAAAGGATGAGTGTTAAGGCACTCATACCATAATTGTTTTTGGATATTTTAACCATATACATAACACTAACCATATCCTAATGGCATCACACAATTTGGAGCAAAGCTGATGTAGACCCCCCTTCTCTCCATAGGGTTGCGTGACCTCCCGGTCTAGGATAGTTCAAATCAATGAGTCAAATCGACTCTTCGGGCCTTTATTAGACCCTAATCAATCTACACAGGTCTCATTTTCTTCAAAGTGCAGGTTCTGTCAAACCCGTGGGCTCTTTCATGACCCCTTCAAAGAATTTGAATAACAAACCCTAGCTCCCCTCGCTAGGTCCCTTCCTTCACATATGACCTCGGGTTATGACCTCACATAAATACGTGATTGCGGAGCGGCCAAAAGTGGTTTGAGACCACACTGCTTTTCTCCCCGCAATTCACTATCAATTGACACATGTCCCTTTGGCAATACCGTGGTTTCAATTGCAGCCCGCTCTAAGAATTTTAAAAATGAGCACTTTCTGGCCCCGCAATTAAGCGTGACCATTGATATTCAATCCTGGGTGATGCCTCTTGATCAACAACTAGAATCTGTCCTCTATCTTCCTTGGTCAACTATCAGTTAGCGACCCTTTTCCTCCTTTCACACACACTCCCATATCCCCACGATCTATCAACGCGTGCAATTCTTCCAAATCGATGGCTACGATTGATTTTGCCCTTTGGGTTTTGGGAGTTTCAACTCTCAACTCTTGCTTCCTCCATAGTAATTCCACCCGAAGTCGACAATCTTTCAACGTGTGTCCCTCACAGATCGATGGCTACGATTGATTTTTCCCTTTGGGTTTCGAGAGTTTCAACTCTCAACTCTCACTTCCTCCACAGTACTTCCACCCGAAGTCGACGATATGTCGATGTGTGTCCCTAACAGATTGACGACTATGGTTTAATTCGTCTCTTCGGGTTTTGGGAGTTTCAACTCTCAATATTCGATTTCTCCCAGAGTGCTTTCGCCTGAAGACGATGATCTATCGACGCGTGTCCCTCACAGATCGATGGCTGAAATTCACTCCACTCTTCAGATTTCGGGAGTTTCAACTCTCAATCATCGCTTTCTCTGAGAGTGATTTCACCCAAAGACGGTGATCTGTCGACGTGTGTCCCTCACATATTGACGGTTATAATTCACTTCTCTCTTCGGGCTTCGAGAGTTTCAACTCTCAGTCTTCGCTTCCTCCCAGAGTGCCTTCACCCGAAGACAACAAATTTATGCCACATGTTCCTCTAGATATGACGACCCAGATTCACTTCATCCCTTCGAGGTTTGGTAGTTTCAACTCTTCAAATGAAATCTTCGAAGTGATTTTCCCCTAAGCCCCAGATCTATTGACACATACCCCCCTGGGGATCAACGACTATGATCTACTCCTCAATGATTTCACTCTCTCCGGGTCTACAAACTTTTGAAGTTGTAGATCTTGCGCCACCTTTCCCTCTTGATGATGGACGATCCCTAATCACTTCAATACTTTGGCAACTCCGCTCTCTTGTGCACACCAAGGGTTAAGGCCCATGCACTTTACCTGAATCAGACGATTACCAATCCTCTGTGCTCAGATCCTACATCTGGGATCTATTTCTTATCCTCATGTGTTCCTTCTTCGTCCTGGACCCTGATCTGACAGACCAGACCTCTTCCTGTAGTCGATCTGACGGTTGTTGTCGCTCCTCCTCCTGAGCTTCTTTGTTCTTCCGGACTTGGGAAATTTTATAAGTGTTCAAAGGTTTTGTTCGTTGAAACTTCTCATGCGAAACCGGTTGAAAGGGGTTCTGAATCCTCTTTTCCTCCTGTGCTTTGACAATGAATATTGTCCTCAACTCTGGCACACACTTGCGCTCTGCGTGCTAAGTTCTAAGTTTTTAGTCCCTTTACTCCTCAAAGGGATTCTCGTGCCTTCTCGACAACATTTTCTCAATTCACGCTTGCAGAGCTTGCAGAGTATTCAAAAAATCCGCGAGTACCTTTCTTTGATACTCTTTTCTTTGAACTCGACAGAGAGTTCTTCTATCCATGCTTACACCTGCTCAATTCCCACCTGGCAGAGCTCTACAAAATTCCCAGTGACTCTTTCTTTATGTGCTTCTTTTGCACGTTTTCTCCTCTAAGGTATTCAACAACATTGAGGTTTCCCTTGAGTTGTTATTGCACTGGTGCACCCTCCTAGCACGTTCTTTTCCAACTCAATAGAGTTCATATGCGCACTCATTGCGCTGGCTACAGAACCTCAAATGTTCTGTTGTGCAATCCTTGCATAGCCTAAAGAACTCATAACGATATTTCAAACTCAACAAAGATAGAGAAATCTATCTTCCTACTGCAGATGAAACCTATCATGCATCTACATCATACATAAACACACACAGATAACATTCATTAGATACACATAAACACACACAAATAAAATTCATCAGATACACATAAACACACAGAAATTTCATATGCAGGAATAACTGCTTTCTTTCTATTAAGATGAATGTACGATTACAATATGTGCAGGATGGAATGTAATAGAGTCTCATCTCTCAAGCTCCCTCAAAGAACTATTCTATCTCCTATTTCCTCCTCTAGCTACCTCTTATTCAGTAACAATACTCCTCTAGCAGCCTCATGTGGGCATACAATGCATCTACATATACAAGAGGGTTCCTAGGGTTCCCTCCGACTACCTCTCTTCTTGAAAGAAGCTAACTACCCCTTAAGCACCGTTACATTAAAGTCTAGGAGTGAGACTCCTAGATCATTTGTGATCATTAAATTGTGAGCGTTTTGATCTTCTTCAGTTTTCAATCAGTTCAAGAAATATTTGCAGGAAACGCCCATGTTTCATATTTCGAATTGATTCAAAGGCATGCTAAGGCGCTGAGTTGTCTCTCCACGTGTGCTTGATGATGATTCTCTTGCATCATAATCCACTGTGGGAAAATCATGAGCTCCTTCTCATGGATCCCTCTACTCTGTTGTTGAGATCCTCCAGGGTCCCATATCTTCTCTTGGAGTTGTTCATCTGCTCCTCTTCCTTGTTGTCTCTGCTGCCCTGTTTCTCCTGCAGGTCCTCTTCTATTCCATCCTTCTCTGATGACTGCTTCTTGTGTTTCTTCCAACATAAATCTATTTATCTCCTCTATTTATTTGTCCAACCGGTCCACTGGTTATCTCTTCTCCTTCATCTCATTCCGTTGCATCTCCTTTCCATCAATTTCCAACTTGACTTGTTGGATTAGTTGACTTTGCATCTTTACCCTTCTCTCTAGGGCCTCCATTTCTTCACACAGATCAACAAAATCCATTCTATTTGTTTCTCTCTCCTCTGTTGTAGGTCCACATTCTATAATCATCTCTTTCTCAGCTTCCTGGCTGAAAACTTTGAGCCATTCCTTTGAATGCTCATCTCCTTCTGTTGTAGATCCCAATTCTACAGTTGCCTCATATTCATCTCCTTGGCTGAAATTTTTGAGCAATTCCACCGAATTCTCTTCTTTCTCCATCTCTTGGGCACATTTAAATGTGTGATATTTATCCTCCTTACCAATATGATCAATTTGAGCCTTCATGTTATCTTCATCTCTTGTGGCACTAGCTAGCCACTCTGTTGCAGACTCCAGTTCTGTAGTCTCACCATTGAGTTGTTTCTCAACTTCCTCCTTTGACAGATTGAGTTATGTCATCTCCTCTTGTGTTGGTTCAAATCCAACTTCCTCCAGCTTCTCCTCAGGCTGGTATGCTCCTCCACCCGTTTCCCTTTGCATGACTGCATCCTGGCAGTCCTTTTCTGGTTCTGGATTGTTCAACCAATCCTCCAACATATTTAGCTCTTGCTTCCATTGAGTGAGAAATTCATCTGAATGCTCCTCTTTTTCTGTTGGGGCAGACATCAGTGTCTACTCCTTCTCCTCCTCTTTGATAGTCTTTGTTGGTTGTCTTTCCTCTATTGTACTTGCATCACAGACACAGCTAAGTTTAAAAGCATTTGGACCCATGGCCTCTTTCTTGGATTCGTGTTGCACCACCTCCTCATGTGCAACACTTGTATTATCCTCTGCTAGACTATTTGGTAGAAATATTTTAATTCCCCCAATGATCATAATGCATTTTTGATCCTCCTCCACCAGCTCTCCTTGTTGATATGAACTCTCATTTGATTTCATGATACTTTCATATAATCTCCTCTCTTCTCTTTTGCCCTCTTGGTAGTCTACGAGATCAACTGATCTCATCTCATTGCCCACCTGGCAATTTAAATTTCCATCACTTCCCTCCTGGCAATTTATGAGACCTTTAACTGATCTCACCTCCTCCTCATCACTGAGGTTCCTCCCATTCTCTGGTTCACACATGTGAATCACTTTCTCCTCTATGCCACTGAGGTTTTCAACATGCTTCAGCCACTTCCTCACTACGTGTTGTTGCCTTCTGGCTAATAACTTATGGACATGCCACTTCTCTTTCCTCTTCAAAGGCCATTCATATGTCCATTGTACCTTTTCTTCCTAATGCATATTCAATGTCAATTGTTCCATTCTTTCTCTTGTCTCAATGAGCTCCTTGTCAATTTTTTCTTTTCTTTTCTTCTTGTGGTCTCCTCTTCGACCACGCTCATGACCTTCATTAGCCATGTTCTTCTTACCTCATCCCACCTGGTTATCTACCATTTTTTGCACACCTTGCAACAATCTTCGTAGAGCATCAATACTATGTCTCTCTTCACCTGGTCTCTACAGGTGAAATTCAGTTACTGATACCACTTGATGTCATCAAATTATCTCTATTCACCTTCTCACCTTTGCCTACAATATGTAGACTAAATTCAACTCTTGATACTACTTGATGTAGTCATACTGTCACCTTCATCTACTTCGCCTGAAATCTACAGACGAATTTCAGCTCTGATACCACTTGATGGTATCAAACTATCTCCGTTGTCTCCTCTCTCCTTTCCCTGTTGTCTACAAGAAACATTTCCTCTCTGATACCATTTGATGTAGACCCCCCTTCTCTCCACGGGGATGTGTGACCTCCTGGTATAAGATCGTTCAAATCAAGGAGTTGGATAGACTCTTCGGGCCTTTATTTAGAACCCAATAAATCTACACAAGTCCCCTTTTCTTCAAAGTGTAGTTTCTGTCAAACCCGCGGGCTCTTTCCTAGCCCCTTCGAAGAATTTGAATAACAGACCCTAGCTCCCCTCGCTAAGTCCCTTCCTTCACATATGACCACGAGCTATGACCTCACATGAATATGTGATTTTGGAGTGGACAAAAGTGGTTTGATACCACACCGCTTTTCTCCCCGCAATTCACTATCAATCACCACGTGCCCCTTTGGTAATACCGTGGTTTCAATTACGGTCCACTCTAAGAATTTTAAAGTCCAAGCACTTTCTGGCCCCACAATTAAGCATGACCATTGATCTTCAATCTCGAGTGATGCCTCTTGATCAATGGATAGAACATTTCCTTTATCTTCATTGGTCAGCTATTAGTCAACAACCCTTTTCCTCCTTTCACATGCACTCCCATATCCCCACGATCTATCGATGTGTGCCCTTCTTCCAAATTGACGGCTACAATTGATTTCTCCCTTCAGGTTTCGGTAGTTTCAACTTTCAACTCTCACTTCCTCCGCAATACTTCCACCTGAATTCGACGATCTATCGACGCGTGTCCCTCACAAATCGATGACTACGATTGATTTCTCCCTTCGGGTCTCGGGAGTTTCAACTCTCAACTCTCACTTCCACCACAGTACTTCCACTCGAAGTCGATGATCTGTCGACGTGTGTCCCTCATAGATCTAAAATTATGGTTCACTTCAACTCTTTGGGTTTCAAGAGTTTCAACTCTCAATATTCGCTTTCTCCCAGAGTGCTTTCACCCGAAGATGATGATCTATCGACGCGTGTCCCTCACAGATCGACGGCTGAAATTCACTACGCTCTTTGGGTTTTGGGAGTTTCAACTCTCAATATTCTATTTATCCCAATGTTCTTTCACTCGAAGATGACGATCTGTCGACGCGTGTCCCTCACAGATCGACAGTTGTAATTCACTTCGCTCTTCGAGCTTCAGGAGTTTCAACTCTCATTATTTGCTTCCTCTTGGAGTGCCTTCACCCGAAGACAATGGATTTCCGCCATGCATCACTCTGGATTTGACGGTCTAGATTCACTTCAGCCCTTTGGGGTTCGGGAGCTTAAACTCAACTAAAATATTCGAAGTGATTTTCCCCGAAGCCTCATATCTGTTGACACGTACCCCCCTAGCGATCAACAACTAGGATCTACTCCTCGACGATTTTTCTCTCTCCTGATCTACAAACTTTCGAAATTGTATATCTTGTGCCACCTATCCCTCTGGAAGATGGACGGTCCCTAATCACTTCGGGACTGTGGAAAGTCCGCTCTCCTGTGCACACCAAGGGTTAAGGCCCGTGCACTTTACCTGGATCGGACGATTGTCTATCCTTTGCGCTCATATCCTTTGACTGGGATCTATTTCTTCTCCTCGTGCATTCCTTCTTTGTCCTGGACCCTGATCTAACGGTCTAGACCTCTTCCTGCAGCCGATCTGACGGTTGTTGTCGCTCCTCCTCCTAAGCTTCTTTGTTCTCCCGGACTTGGGAAATTTTCTATGTTCAAAGGTTTTGTTCTTTGAATCTTCTCCTACGAAGCCAGTTGAAAGGGGTCCCGACTCCGCTTTTCCTCTTGAGCTTTGACAATGAAGATTGTCCTTGACTCTGGTGTAAACTTGTGCTCTGCGTGAAAAATTTCACTACTCCTCCTCAGCTTGTGAATCTTGGAATACGTTAACTTCTGTGCGGATTCCTTGCACTGTCTTTCTTGAGCTTTACTTACTCAAGTTCTAAGGTTTCAGTCCCTTTACTCCTAAAAGGGATTCTCGTGCCTTCTCGGCAACATTTTCTCAATGCACGCTTGCATAGATTACATAGTATTCAACAACTCCGCGAGTACCTTCCTATGATACTCTTTTCTTTGAACTCGACAGAGAGTTCTTCTGTGCACGCTTACACCTGCTCAATGCCCACCTGGAAGAGCTCTACAGAATTCTCAGTGACTCTTTCTCTATGTGTTTCTTCTGCACGGTTTCTCCTCTAAGGTATTCAACAACCTTGAGGTTTCCCTTGAGTTTTTATCGCACTAGTGCACCCTCCTTGCACGTTCTTTTCCAACTCAACAGAGTTTAGATGCGCACTCCTTGTGCTGGCTACAAAACCTAAAATGTTCTGTTGTGCACTCCTTGCACATCATAAAGAACTCAGAACGATATTTCAAACTCAAAAAATATAGATAAATCTATCTTCCTACTGCAAATGAAACCTATCATGCATCTACAACATACATAAACACACACAGATAACATTCATCAGATACACATAAACACACAAAAAGTTCATATGAAGGAAAAACCACTTTCTTTCTATTAAGATGAATGTCCGATTACAATATGTGCAGGTTGGACTATCACAAAGTCTCAGCTCTCTCAAGCTCCCTCAAAGAACTATTCTATCTCCTATTTCCTCCTCTAGCTACCTCCTATTCAGTAACAATACTCCTTTAGCAGCCTCATTCGGGCATACAATGCATCTACATATACAAGATGGTTCCTAGGGTTACCTCTGACTACCTCTCTTCTCGAAAGAATCTAACTACCCCTTAAGCATCGTTACATTAAATTATAGGAGTGAAACTCCCAGATCATTCATGATCATTCAATCCCGAGTGTTTTGATCTTCTTCAGTTTTCAATCAGTTCAAGAAATATTTGCAGGAAACGCCCGTGTTTCATATTCTGAATTGATTCAAAGGCGTGCTAAGGCGTTGAGTTGTCTCTCCACGTGTGCTTGATGATGATGTTCCTGCATCAAAGGTGAAGAGGGTTCATTCTTCTTTGTATTAGCAATGTATCTTCATGTGATTGACCCCATAGGAATTATAGCCTTAGTATTTCTCCAAGTGACTATACCATAGAAATGTGGAGTATAAAGCCAAGGTAAAATATTGTCTTCCCCTTGTGCTTGCAAGTTAGACCCATGGAAATGGCTTGTGTGTGTTTATCCTTCATAAATCCAATAGTGACCTAGTCCTATCACACTTACTTAAGCAAGAGTGACCCACCTTATCCTATTCACTTCCATTTGTTGAACCCATTGTGATCTTACCCTTTACACTCTTCTAGCTAGGTATCCAAGTGCACTTTATTTTCTTTCATCTCGATGAGTGCAGGCATTGGGTGCTTATGAACTTGTGCTCATACTATCCAACATAAGGTATCATTTCTCAAAAATTGGGATTTTGTCATTCGTTGGTGTTTGAAATAATAATTAGTGGTGTTTTCCATCGAAGGAATGTTGGAATCATGTAAAGGGTGTATTCACATCATTCAAAGCTCATATCTCACTTAGAGTTTCGCCCTTGTTTACCTTGTTTCATGCATTGTCTAGGAAATTTTCTATAATGAGTTGTGAGGTGAGTTAATGTATGGTTGCTTTCACACCTTGGAACCACGATAGGGAATACTTTGAACAAATAAGTAGGTTTCCCTATCTTTGAATTTCATGTTTAGTTCTAGAATTATGATAGTGGGAGAACTAATGAATTGTTCTCATTGATTTTGTCAGTTACCTCTTAGTTTTCATGTGGTTATAAATCCATTTATGGTCTTTTGATATTTCTTACCAAGGGGTGATTATAGGCTTGTTGTTAACCTCACAAACTATTAATATCAGGTGAGACTACCCTTCCTTTGAGACCATTCGCATAGCTCCTCCTTCCTATATCAAAGACATGACAAGCTTGGAGAATTTGCTTGGATGAATGTGATGCCTTCACTTAGGTAGACATAGTACCTTTAAACTCACCCATAACATTATGAAGGGTTCAATTTTCCCATGTTTCTTTATTCTAAACCTACATACTAGAAACCAATGACAAAATCATTCATAATGTTGTGAAGGGTTCAATTCACCAATATTTGTTTATCATGGACCTATGAAATATGATTTGAGGGCCTAAAGTGAATTGGTAGATGGTTTTGGTTATTTCAATTAAGGGCAATTTATTTCCTTCCACTATTATTTGAATCATGCACCAGAGGTGAATATTTAAATAGTAACTTGGAGTAGTTCGTCATTTGTTTCCATTAGTATGATTTTAAGTTTCAACGTGCATTTTTCTATCGAAAACATCCTCTAAAATTATCTCAATGGCCTAGAAATAATACATGCTTTGGATTTAAGACTAAAGGTGAACCATTCCTCATATGGCATTTCTGGAATAAAAATTGGCAATATGACCCTAAATAAAGGAATAAAGTTGAAGAAGAAGAAATATGAGGAACCTACCACACCAGAATCCAATCTTGTATTCAGTGACACACCTCCCATCATTGGTATTCCATTTGATTATACATTTGACAATCTCTTTGAAAAATATCGAAGAGCACTTCCACCACCAGGATTATATTTTGATGCTCCTAGCAAGCTAAAAATAGTTGACATTGTCCATATGAAATACATCGTACATGTGCCTCACCTACACAAAATTGTAACAAAGATAGAAATGTTCCCTTGCTTAGATGTGGTGTAATGATTAATTAAAAGAGAAAACACTAAGGAAATGAGCATACACTTAGAAAATGGGACAAATATTTGATTTAATGCCCCACAAACTCAAACAGTACCATTTATAATATTCCAACACCTGAGATAATATTGGATAAAGACTTTGTGTAGGGATTTTATAGAAAACACAACCCAATTAAAGTGATGGTATGTTGGTGGTAAGAAGGAAAACCCTTCTAGAAACACCATTCTGATTTGAATTCTAACTCTCTCTTACGAGAACTAGTAAGTGATATGGTCATGCTTATGTGATAGTTATATGTAGAGAAGGATTTTTCATTTACATGGGCATTAGGTTCTTTTGATATATCAATTTCTTAGAAAAGTTGATGTATTTAACTTGGGTAGATATATTACCTAGCAATCTAATTGTCATTTTCAAGATATATTTGGATAAGTCAAGAAGACAATCCCCTCATTTTCACATGGCTTCATTTCTATTAGATGATGGTTGCACTATTATTTCCTTCCTGGACACGGGTGACATGTAGTATCCCTCTCTACCTCCTATCTTGGTCCATTATTAGAATCTATGGAAATATAATTATTTCAAACATTATGAGCATGTGTGTGAGGTAATACTTGCTCCACTTTATGAGCTCATGTTCATCAAACCTTACCCAAAATTATCTAAGGAAGCCTTGGTTGTCCTAGAACTAATGGGTGATTAGTGTATAGAAGAACATGGAAATAGTATTTTTGTCTATGGAAAAACTTCATCTCCACACATTTTACCTAAGAATGTTTTGAACAAATTAGTGCTTGATGAAAAATATTATTAGATAGCTAAATTCGAAGATAATGCCAAGTTAAAATAACATAAGAAGGGTATGTTCCCAAAATTCCCTCTCACTATTGGGACTCATACTCTATCATATTTTGTGGTAGCAATGGAAGAAGTTGACCAAATTGACTTCTAAAAATTACAATTCAATGCTTTCAAGGTTTAGGATGACTTTTTGAATAATATATTCAATCATTTCAACAAGAAAATCATGACCTATACATACTTCCACCAACATTGCATAGAGGAAGAAGCATGAAAACATGCCCTAGATTTCCATTTGGTTCAGTGAATAAATAAAGAAGTCACAAATAGAGAATGGGTCGATAAAATCTTCTCAAGTTTGTTTTGTAGTCAATAGAAGAGTAATAAATGGATGGATAAGACCCCATAAAATCATATATAGGGACAACAGTTGTGCCCATACAACAAACAAAATGCCCCAAGGTCACAAAAGGTGGCAAGATAGGAGAAAGAAATAGCAAATGTATAACAAAGTCAAAAGAAAAAATTAAAGTTAGTAGTAGAGTAACGATAAAAGATACTACATATACCCAACAAATAGAGATTCCCATAGCTATGAAATATTTTATACCAAGCAAGAAATGGCAATAGAATTGTAGTTGGACTTCAACAAAGTCTTGGAAATACCAATCACTAAACATTGGCACCATTAGAGGAATGCAATAAGGAGTTGACTTATGTTAAGTTTAATGATTTTATTAGGTTATTTCCAAATTACATGAGCATTCAATGCATTTCTAAAACAACAACATAAAGAGGATCACTTAAAGAAACACAATCACAAGGTACGCAACATTTTGTCCTGGGAAACCCTCATGGGGGAGAAAACTCAGCAAAACTTCCTCAATAATAGATTGCCAATACAATGCCAAGACTAATTAAAAAAAAACAAGAATAAACCAAGATTGAGCATGCTCCTCTCTTCTCCTTCCTTCTGCAAATGCAACTGCCTTCAAGATATGTGCACTAGATGAGTGAGTGTGAGTGTGTATAAGTGAAACACCATCCTCACATATAAAAACTAGTTGAGGAGGTGCTAGGGTTATTTGTATTCACTTAGTAGGGCCTACTTCTTCTAGGAGTGGTTAAAAACACTTTATAAACACTAGGGGATGACTTCTCAAATACCACCATATAAATATGGTTTGACCAATCCACAAAAGGGGATTTGATCTATAAAATAATAACTCAAATATAATTAGAATATTCTTCGAAGTTACAATATTTCAACACTCCCCTTAACGAGTGTTGGAGTTACTTCACACACACCTAGGATTTCTTTTTCCTAAGGTTTTTATTTGTTCATTAGTCATAATTAGTCATTATCCAGTCTCCTATATTTTAGGAGAGAGTATTCCACCTAGAGAATATTCTCTTTCAGTTCACACTTCAGTTTGACTAGTTGAGTTGAGTTTAGATGTTGCATTAGGATCATCACCATGCTAATTCGACCTTGACTTGGTATCATCACCAAAGTGGCGCATTATCCTTGATTCCTTGAGTTAACTCCTCACTACTTTCTGTTTAGTCAGTTAACTGAAGACTAACTGACTAGTTAACTCAACTAGGTGGCAGTTCACTCTTGTAACTGCCTGAGAGACTAGAATAGGTGGTAGTTCACTCCCGTAATTGTTGGTGTGTGTCCATATCACTCTAGACCACCACTATGGTGACTTGGTTCACCTAAATTCAAACTCATTGAGTTATATAGAGTATATCATGTGTAAATTATTCATTATTCACAACGGTTAATGAGAATTCTTTCCATTCTTTCTCTCCCTATTCTTCTTTTTCCAATTCTCTCTGCAAATGTGTGTATCATTGTTTAGCTAGATCTATTCTGTGTAGGTCAACACATTTACATGGTATCATAGCTGACGGACTATTAAGAAAAAGATACACCAAAATGTTTTGCAGGTACAAAAGATTGAAGACAACAGAAAGATGGAATTCCAAAAAGAATTCATTCTTACACCTTACAACTATTTTGAATGGAAGGATAAAATAGCCATACATATCCAATATAGAGGGTTGTATAGATTAACCATGAATATAGATACAAATCTGACATCAGCCATAGAAAAATCAAAGTACTTAAATCTCATGGATGAGGCACTCTAAACAATTTGCAGTCTTATTTCTCCTGATCTCCTTTTTCATATATCTTCCTGTAAGACTCCCAATGAAGCCTGGACCATCTTGGAAGGGCTCTTTGGAAAATAGGATGAGATGAGGGGACACATGTTGGAGGTGGAGCTTCTCACATTGGATCCAAAAATCTTCAAGAATATCCAAGATTTCTTTACTAAATTCAAGGATTTACTGTTGCAACTCAAAGCTTGTGGGGTTGATAAATCGAAGGAGGAGAAACAAATGGTTCTCGCCATTCTCTCCAAGCTTGGACCTAAATTCTCTTTATTCATATCCACATTCCATACTATCAGATTCACCTTTGGAGCCACCTGGAAGATGCCTTCTCTTGAGGACTTTATCGAATCCATGACACAAGAGAAAACCAAGCTCATCAACATGGGCGCAATCAAAATCCCAAGGGCGCATGCACTCACTGTGCATGATGGCAGCCACAAATATAAAAAATCTAAAGATAAGTGGAAAGCTCATGCACATACGAAGAAGGAAGGGTACACAAAACCCTTCATCGATGCCTCCGGATCCAAAGGAGAAAAGAGAAGAAAAGGAGAGAAATGCACATACTGTCACAATGGATTCCATTCGGAATCTGCATGCATGCAAAAAAAATAGATCTGATGTCTCAAATTCTTCAGCAAAACAACCTTGGAGATCGCATCCCCGAGGGTGCAAAGAAGAAGAAGCCAGAAGATTTTAATTCCAAGAAAGGCAATTCTAGCCATGCCTTGATTGCAATCAACTCCTCTCTCGATGCTTGGATCATAGATTCAGAAGCATCACATCACATGGTTGCCTCAAAAGCAGTCTATTCTTCTTTGGATGAGTGAAAAGGTCTTCCTATTCTGATGGGGGACAACTCTTCTATCGAAGTCACCGGCAAAGGAAGGATTGAAATCACCAATGGAAGCTTCGAGAACGTGCTGCATGTTCCCAAGCTTTCTGTCAACCTTCTCTCCATGTATCAGATGACGAATTTCGTCACCAGAAAGAAAGTCGTATTCACACCAAATTTCATGGACATATACGACATGCAAACCAATTCCAGGGTTGCTACCGGTGAGGTAAATCATCAGTCTAGATTGTATACATTTTCCGAATTCATTGAACCTGATTCTGCTTTACTGCTTACTCATGCTGATGAAAGTAGTAGGATATGGCACGAAAGGTTTGTACATTTGAATTTCAGATACATGCAACATATTAGCAAGCACAAATTAGTTGATGGTCTACTAGACATCCATTTCTCCAAGGGAGTATGTGAGGGATGTGTTCTCAGAAAACACCCTCAAGAGAAATTCGTCAAAGGAAAGTCTCAATGAGATTATGCACCTTTAGATATGATCCACAGTGACCTCATGGGTCCTTTTCTGCATCCATCGATCAAAAAAGCGAGGTTTGTTCTCATTTTTGTTGATGATTTCTGATGTTTTACTTGGATCTATTTTCTCAGGCAAAAATCCGAGGTCTTTCAACACCTCAAAGATTTCAAAGCTTTGGTTGAGACACAGTCCGGAAAGAAGATCAAAGTCCTCCGAACTGATAACGAGGGAGAGTATGTGAATCATGAGATTCATAATCTTTTCCATGAGGCAGGGATTCAGTTGCAGCATACAGTTCCCTACATTCCGCAGCAAAAAAGAGTTGTTGAGCAGAAAAACAGATCTCTAAAGGAGATGGCATCTTGCATGTTGCATGCAAAGTCACTACCACAAAGACTATGGGTTGAAGCACTTAACTGTGCAACATACATCCAAAACAGATCTCCTCATAGATCTGTCAAGGATAAGACCCCCTACAAGGCTTGGAGCGGCCTCAAACCGGAAGTGACCCACTTTCGCATTTTTGGTTCTCGTGCATGGGCCCACATTCCCTTTGAAAAGAGGAAGGCACTTGATCCACAGAGCACTGAGTGCATTTTTGTTGGATACCTTGATGGTGTGAAGGGATATCAACTTATTGATCTTTCCTTAGACCGGCTCATCATTCAGTGTAGTGTCCAATTCGAGGAAAGTGTCTCGCATGTACCTCAGCAGCCACATGTAGACACCTTTACTCTTACACCTGTCCAAGATGATGAGCATGCACATGTAGACTCTTCTTCAAATGAGAGTTCTGATTCAAAGGACTCAGAGGATTCAGATTCAGATTCAGAGTCAGTACAGTCAGATGCAGGGTCAAAGCATCCAGATGCAGTTGCAGAGCCAGAGAAGAGGCCCAAGTGGGCATAGACTACTCTTCAGGATGCATGGGATCTCGTAGGTGATCCAACCGATACTAGGAGGACTCGATCTGATTTCAAGGAGCCTCCTATTGCACTCATTTCCACTGAACCATTTCCTTCTAGGCATATTTTCTTGGTTCAATCTTCATATCCACAGTCTTATGGCGAGGCTGCTGGAAATCCCTTTTGGGAATCCGCCACGCAGGAGGAGTACAACTCCCTCCTCGAGAACCATACTTGGGATCTGGTTTCCCTTCCTTCTAGGAGGAAACTTGTCAGATGCAGATGGGTCTACAGGACCAAGAGCACAACAGATGGACAGATCAACAGATACAAAGCCAGGCTTGTCGCTAAAGGCTTTCAGCAGGTTCATGGTATTGACTATGATGAGACCTTTGCTCCAGTAGCGAAGATGTATTCCATACGATTGGCACTTGCCATTGCGACAACCAAGGGATGGGAATTCCATCAGATGGACGTGAAGAATGCATTTCTTCACAGTGATCTCTCTGAGGATATCTACATGGATAAGCCCCAGGGATTTATGCAAGACTCATCTTTGTTCTGTCGACTGAAGAAGTCACTTTATGGCCTCAAGCAGGCTCCGAGGGCATGGTATGCCAATATGGACTCCTACTTGTTGTCACAGAACTTTGTATGTTGTAAATCAGACCCGAATGTATACATGCTCAGGACGACTGATTCACTTCTACTTTTAGTTCTGTATGTTGATGATTTGTTGATCACCGGTTGCTCGAATTCAACAATTGTTGCAGTCAAGAGGATTCTTCATGACAGGTTTTTGATGACGAAAATGGGTCCGCTACACTTCTTCCTTGGACTTGAGATCAGTCAGGATGCATCAGGCATCAAACTGTCTCAAGCCAAGTATGCACGAGATCTCCTTGAGAGATTTCACATGACAGACTGCAAGTCTTCTTCGACTCCTTTCCTATCAGGATTCAAACTTGAGGATGGAGGGGAGACTCCACTGGTTGACAACACACTGTATAGACAGCTAGTGGGGAGCTTGTTGTATCTCACACACTCCAGACCAGACCTCTCATATGCATTTGGCACAGTTTCCAGGTTCATGTAGGAGCCGCATGAGCTACATTGGAAAGCTGCAAAGCATATCCTTCGATATGTATAGGGCACCATCACATTTGGGATTCATTATGCAGCAGACTCTACATTAGATCTCATTGGGTTTACTTATTCCGACTAGGCTGGAAATAGCATTGATCGCAAGTCCACATCTGGTTACTCACTCAGTCTTGGTTTCGGGCCTATCTGTTGGTTGAGTAAGAAGCAAGCTACCATTTCTCTATCTCCAGTCGAGGCATAGTACATAGGGGTAGTTAACATAACCATTCAGGCTATGTGGCTACAACATTTTCTCATTGAGTTGGGCATTCAGTTTCATCGGTCGATCATCATCTAGTGTCACAACCAGAGTACTCTGAAGTTCTACAGAGATCTAGTTCAGAGGAAGCGGACGAAGCACATCGAGATCCACATGCACTACATCCAGGACTTAGTACACAAGGGGATCATCGACTTATAGTTATGTCCTTCAGCAGAACAGACGGCATACATTTTCACCAAGACCTTCACTGAGCAGAAATTCCATTCTTTGCGAGGTCGTCTTGGAGTGAAGGACACAGTTGCCTAGCAACTGTAGTTCTTCTTTTTACATACATTGTACCTTGAGGGGGGGATTTTCCCATGAGGTTTCCCCTCTTTCCTCACTTTATTTTCAGTGTATCTTTTGTACTTGGGTACCTAACATGGCCTCATTGCCGGGACCCAATCTTTATTTTCACCATAGTGATATTCAGGGGGGGTGTTGGAGTTACTTCACACACACCTAGGATTTCTTTTTCCTAAGGTTTTTATTTGTTCATTAGTCATAATTAGTCATTATCCAGTCTCCTATATTTTAGGAGAAAATATTCCACCTGGAGAATATTGTCTTTCAGTTCACACTTCAGTTTGACTAGTTGAGTTGAGTTTAGATGTTGCATTGGGATCATCACCATGCTAATTCGACCTTGGCTTGGTATCATCACCAAAGTGGAACATTAGCCTTGATTCCTTGAGTTAACTCCTCACTACTTTCTGTTCATTCAGGTAACTGAAGACTAGTTGACTAGTTAACTCAACTAGGTGGCAGTGCACTCCCATAACTGCCTGAGAGACTAGAATAGGTGGAAGTTCACTCCCGTAACTGCTGGTGTGTGTCCAGATCACTCTAGACCACCACTATGGTGAATTGGTTCACCTCAAGTCGAACTCATAGAGTTATACAGAGTATATCATGTGTAAATTATTCATTATTCATAACGATTAATGAGAATTATTTCCATTCTTTCTCTCCTTCTTCTTCTTTTTCCAATTCTCTCTGCAAATGTGTGTATCATTGTTTAGCTAGATCTATTCTGTGTAGGTCAACACATTTACAATGAGAAGGGTATTCTACTGACATGACCCAATACAACATCATCAAGAGAGAAAGAGAGGGCAACAACATCATCAACATCTAGAACACTGACTGACACATCTACAAATCATCGGAAGTTTTCCTCATCATCAATATCATCATCGTTCACATCATGGAGATGGAGTAACATCATCAGCATGAAGCTAAAACATCAACATCAATAGAATAAAGCTATAACAACATCATCACCAACAAACAAAAATTTGGTACAACATCATCAACAACACGAGGCTGGAACAACATCATCAATAAAACGAGGATGGAACAACATAATCAACATATGATAACAGAATGAGGCAGGTGTATCAACAACAACATTTGTGGTACTCTGAAAGACCATCCTTAATGGACCTTCGAGATTTATCCAGGAATCATAAGATTCCCCAGGATATAAAATCCTAGTAATCTACCACGTGGTACTATGACAGACCGTCCTTACCGGACCTTCAGGATCTGCACAAGAATCATAAGATTCCATAGGATATAAAATCCTAATGGCGCTGCCACTACTGACCACATATAGAATATACATACACATGTACTCTGACATACCATCCTTACCGGACCTTCGATATCTGTCCAGGGATGATCAATCCCCTAGGATGTAAAATCCTAACTTAGCTACTCATTTTTGGTCAGGATACCATAGTATCATCAGCATCACTCCCCCTTTCGAGGGAGATCCTTTCGGACTACACCAAGCTTGTCTTGGAAGTAGTCAAACTTCACACGAGATAGAGGTTTGGTCAACACATATGCAACGTGATCATTTGTGCCAACATATTGGAGCTTTACAGCTCCCCTCTACACCATATCACAAATGTAGTGATACGGGATTTCTACGTGCTTTGACTTGTCATGGAACACTAGGTTCTTCGTCGTATTTATACAACTCTGTTTATCACATAGAATCACGGTGGCTTCCATCTCTAGATTGAACAAACCTATCAACAACTTCTGAAGCCATATGGCTTCACAAATGGAGGAACATGCAACAATGTATTCCGCTTCTTTAGTGATGAGAGAAATACTAGATTGCTTCCTACTTTTCCATGAAGTCATGGCTGACCCCAAACTGAAACAACATCATGTAGTGCTCTTTCTATCTGAGACACTTCCATCCCAATCTGAATCAGTATAACCACACAGTCTGAATTCAGGATCTCTAGTATAATAGAGACCATAATCCAATGTACCCTTAAGGTATCTCATCACATGCTTTGTAGCTACAAGGTGAACATGTTTGGGCTCCACTAGATACTAACTCAAGGTGTTCACATCAAAGCATATATTTGGCCTGGTATTTGTCAGATACATCAACGAACCAATAATTTGTCTGTATAGAGTAGCATCAACCAACTCTGACGAAGTATCAACTAGGAGCTTCAAGTTTATTTCCATGGGTGTGTTTAGGGCTTTACATTTCAACATGTCAAATATCTTCAGTATTTCAACTACATACTTCCCTTGGTTAAGGAAGATCTTCTTTGGCTCTGCCAAACTTCAAGACCTAAGAAATAATGCATCATCCCTAGGTATTTCATCTCAAATTCTGCAGCGAGCTTCTTCTTGCAATCTATGATGAGATTTTCTTCTCATGTTAAGTGTTGGAACATATATAAATCCTAAACCTTGAGATTTACTTTCTTTAACTTCATCTTTTTAAATAATGACTCAAAAGTCATCTTTCGAAGGTTTAAATCAAATTTACCTTTAATAATAATACACGCATGATATCCGTCATTGACAAAATTCCCCTGTTGATCGAACGATCCCCTTTTTTCCCGAGTTTTGGAGCCACATGATTGTTAAAAAGTCAAATCACCGAAGGTCGCTTCCGAGCTTCGTGCTTTGGGTGTTTCTCTAGGTCTTAATGTTTAAAGTCCCGATACCCGAAAAGTGTCTGTTATCACTATTCATAAAACCTTAAAGAACCCTAGTCATAGTACACGTGTACCTTTTGAGTCTTCCCTGGGTTGACACGTGTCATCCATTTCCGACCTTTTTAGCCGAATATTCATACGATTCTAAGTAACACATGGCACTCCCTAGTCTCGACACGTCATCTAAAATGACATCATCTTTGACATGTCACTACGGGTAATGGCCTTTCAGAAATATAATAACGAGCTAACTTGCAAACCCACAAAGCAACAAAATGATGAAGTATTATACCTTATTTAGTTAAGTTGATATTGATTAAAAGGTAGTTAACAACTTCGCACTTAAGAGTTCGGACCTTTACCATCCATCTCATCTTGAAATCTCCAAAGTCCAAACCTCCGAAACCCTTCAAACTTAAACAAGGTTAACTAAAACTAAAAAACGATTATCCGATAATAAATCATTTCGCAGTTTCGGGTTTCAGGGGTTCTATCTCGAGCTACTGTTAAAAATCCTGAAGTCTAAATACCTGAAAACTCTTAAAGTTAAACATGATTAATTAATGTTTCAAAGGAGATTATCTCATAATTAATCTTTTGTGAATTCACGATTCGGGAAATTTCAAATCCATTTCATTCAAAATTCTCGATCGCGAACCGTCGATATTAATGACATCAATCACAAATCAACAGTAATGATTTTAATGTAGATTGCAGATCACTATCTAGATTTTCTCATTAAGGTAAATAAATTTATCATCAGTAAAGGTATTCCTGAATCAATACGCTTGAGGTGAATAACAATGCTTGATTTTGAATTCCATTTTCATTCTCGCAGAATAGCAAGTTTTAGCCAATTGAGAAGCTCATGCATTCCCCTGTAATAGGTAACCGAGTGTCAATTTCATCAATATCATGGCACCACGAAAGATGGCTAAAGTAGCTGATGAAAGCGCAAATCCGAATACAAATGTTCTGTCAGATACCTCACCGAGAGCCATAGACACTGTGAAATCTTGGACACAGGTGTTCGATATTCTAGAGCATGAGCTTGTAAATTTCCCAAAGGATTCTGGCAATGAAGTGAGTGAAACTCATGCAACTAAACTCAGGGACATAGCTCAGTCAGAGCTACATAAAATAGTTGCGCGACCGAGGCTCATGCCGTATAACGACATGATAGGCTGGGCCCTGGAGAACATTGACATTCAAACCAGGAGAATCTACAACTCTCAAAAGGATGTTATTGGGTCTTTTCGACCAGAACACATACAAGTAATGTATAAACTATCCCTCGAATTTAAATATAATTAAAATGTTGCATTCATGATGGAGTTTGAGAAACAAGAGTGTACGCAATATGATAAAAGCTACCTAGATTTAATCAAGGACTGGTGGGGGCACCGAGAAAAATTCAGAGCTGACACTCACAACATGTATTCCACAACGTCGTTAGAAGCCCATATGACTTATGTGGCTATGATTTTATGTAGGCTATTTGGGAAAAAGAGCCCCACTCATTTCTTGGTAGCATGGGTACCAATTATGCACGAAGTAGCCGAGGGCTACTCTTTCAAATGGGACAAGATGTTATTAGATAACCTGGCTAAGGAAATCACAGAGTACCAATTAGAAAAGTCCAAAGGACAACTTGCCCCTTTATATATGTCTTCATACATCATGGATGTTATTTGCTTTATGACTCCTTTCCCTCTGATGACTAGAGTTGGACCTTGAACAACACTGAACCTATCCATTTCTATCACTCCAAGTTGTGGCAAGACAAGGCCAGGGATTTCATCTATGAAATCTACCATTATGTAGTGGTTCCTATTCATATCTCCCTATAAGGTTTCCCACCTCCCAGAATTTCAGACAGAATCATGGAAAACCTAGGCAAAATAGCAGACTAGTACATCGAAGAAAACTTTTCTTACATCAGAGTTTTCGGGTGCTTGGTCCCTCCTCATTCTCTCCCGAAGTTTTTACCGGATTGGCTAGTATGCCGAGATGTGGCGTATCAAACCGTGACAGGGGGCATCAGAAAGGAATTGAAAGCGACTCAAAAAAAGGTATGGCCAACCTTCCCTCTTCAGGTTGGTATGTTCTCCTTGTTAGATTTCGGTCATTCTAAAGTAGAGGTCACATCTTTGGAGGATGTCAAGTTGGTTGAAATCGAGTTTAAAAGGCATGATCCACTCAAAATCATGGAAAACCACTTGTCTCAATACAACTTGAAGAAGTATATGCACGAGAATTCCCCACAGGATGAAATATTCAGGGGAGCCAGGTCATATGAGGAAGTACTGAACAGAGTTTGAACTATGTCCCTAGACCAACATGCCAGCTTCTTCAGTTTCCAAAAGCACAGATGGAATAGCTTGCCAAAGGTATTACAGGGAGATTCAGTAGCCCTTTCATCTACACAGGATATTGTACCTTCAGGTTTTGAGACAGAGAGCTCTGGAAAACAGGAAAATAAGGAAAATCCAAAGGACACTGAAGTCTTAATTGAGGAATTGGAAACTTCAGTATCAACTCCACTAGGTCCTCAAGCAAAGGCTCAGTTTGAAGCCTTTCTGAAATGAGGATAGGACACATCTCCTTCTACGCCATCCACCTCTGCTTCCAAAACCGTTGAGCAACAACCATCTACTGAAATAGGTTCTCCTATCACTTCATTGACACCGTTACAGTCTACTTTCGGAAACCTCAGTTTCAAAGTCATTTTTATAGATGATCTCACCCTAATTGCACTAAAAGAGATGCCTCCTTCAGACTTCTTTTTCAACAAGAAAAGGAGGGCTATAGCCAAACGAGAGTCACATCAGAAAGATGGAGCGATGGTCAAAATGAAAATAATGATATATGATGGACAGAATCAAGATGATTCAGAATTCGCCAAGGAAATGGCAGGTTCATTAGGTGCCTTTGCCACAAAAAATCAGTGGTATGTGGAAAACTTGGACGAGCAGCTAAAACAGAGAAACTTGTTGGTAGGGAAGATGCAGGATCAACTAATGACTATGGAGAAGGATGTGAAAAATAAGATAAATAGAAGTTTTGAATAGATCAGAGTATATGACATGCATCATATTCAACAACTGCAAGCTAACCTGGAAGAGCTTCATCAGAATTCACAGGCCAACAAAGGCTTGATCATGCAAAAAGAAGAGATAATAAAGCAGTTGCAATCCAGGTTATATTTGACCAAAGGTACATCAATAGAGGTGTCAGCTTTTTGGGCTCAAGCATTGGAGGTAAATGAAAAGTTAGGAATAGCCCAACAAGATCTCTTCATGAAGGTCAAGACTATCCAAAATTGCTACTAGGTGATTGACCTTTCTCTAAAATACATCTACATCAAAGAAAGGGAATCTCATTCAACTCGAGCTAAGTTTCAATAGGCCATCCTATTGGTATCAAAGGATGATGTCTCAAATGTACATCGTCTTTCTCTTTCGGAACAGATAAGAGGTGATATAGTTTTGAAGGCCCGGGAAACAAATTTAACAGAAATCAAGAGGCTTTCTAGAGATGTGACTGTTGGCACAGGGGCGGAACCAGGGTTCAACACTTCAGCAATACACCAACAAAACCCTAACTACCGACCCTTTTGGCAACACCTGCAAAGCAGATGAAGTCTCACTTGAGGTAGAGGTAGGGGGGTTGCAGGACTTAGATGTCTACAACCTAGCTGGGACATAGATCTTTGATTACAATACCTTAACAGAGCACTTAGCAATTAACATTCATTAGCATTTAACCCTTATTTACATCACAGATTCAAACCCTAATTACAGAGCAGTGCAATATTCCATAAGATATAATACATCCAACACTTAGCACATAGAAATAGATCAGATCTAGCATTCATTCACATTACTAAGTACTAAGCTATTATATCGGATGCATATAACATATATCATTTCACTAAGCATACATCACATCAATAAAATAACAACTATAATGCACAAAGAAACTGCAACACATGATATATGTGGTTCACCCCAGTGTGGGGCTATGTCCACCAACTCTTCTCTTCTTTATTGTCTTCTTTCAATATTATACAAGCACAGAGCCACAAGAACCCACTCTGCATAGGACAGGAGATTCGTGCGCACCTCGCCAGATCCTCCTTCCCCGAGCTAGGTTTAAGCACAAATCCTTCTTACAATATGTACGCAAGCTTCTTACAATCACTTGCACTTAGCTCTGCAAGTTCTTGACACACAGTATGCACAAAGCCTCTAGCTTCGTAGTCAGCCTGATTCTACTAGATCTCTCCTTAGCACACTGGCCTCTTCTTACATCACCTAGCTATCTATTTATACATTACAAAAGGGCCTAAACATGGGTAAACCTATGGGACGACATCCCATACTCGTTACATAAACCCTAAACCTAAAAATTCCCTAAGAAGGGGATGAGATCCCGCGATCTCCACTTCGCCTTGTGTTTTGCCTTTGAATAGCCTATCGAAGTCCCAAAATTGGTCAAACATGACCAAGGTTCTCCAAAACTTGGTCAAGGGCCAATAGGCCCCCAACACTCACCTATGACTCGTCCCGAGTCACTCTGATGTGGGTAACTCTGCCTCAAATTCCTTGATCTTGGCTCGAGCCTCTTCGACATGTTGCTTCGCTAAAGCCTCCTTCTCGGAGAACTCCTGAACAACCTTCTTGGTGACAGGTCCTTCCAATTATTGTTCAACTGAGTTGACTACTTGTTCTAGTTGTGCACCTTGTCCTTCAATCTCCTCAAAAAGTATGAAAGTTGCATCCTGCACTAGCTAGAGTCATTGGGTTACTTCCATGACCTTACTGGGAATGGAATGGGCCTATTGTTGAACCATGATTTCTTCCTGGGCTCTTTTCATCTTCTCAATCGGTGATAGTAGCTTCAACTACGCTTGCACTGTTGCTACTTATTGTTTTTCCTCCTGGAGCTGTGACTCCAGTGTCCTGAGCTCAGGGTCCTCTGCAAGGCGCTCATAGGTTTGTGCACTTCAAATACTAAGTTTTTTTCATTCCAAGGCTAATGCCTTGATTCTCTCAACTGCGCTCCTCACAGTTTCTCCTCTTAGATATCGCACTTCCTGCGGAGTGCTTGGCACTGCTTGTAACTTCGATTCAACTATCCTCTGTTGGAGCTACTGAATGGATTCGACAAGCTTCCCTACTTGTCTTTATACTCGGTCTTCTTCCATCTGTTCTAAGCCTGTCACAAAGAAAAGTCCTCTAATGACTGCTTCTTTAACTCCAATCTACTCTGCGAGTAGTTGTTCCTTCTCCTTATGGGTATGCGTTCTATCTTCTACAAACTTGGCTTGGCCGTCATCTCTTTCCTGTTGCGCAACCCAACGTTGTTCTTTGGCTTCCTCTTTTTCTTGCTTTAAGGCCTCTATGGCCTGGTCCTTTTCCTCTTGGACATGACGAAGGCGAGCTTCAGTCACATCTGTTATTCGGTGGAGCTGGGTAGGTTCGTCTCCCAACTCTATTCCTTCTGATGATGGGGGTGTAGTAGACACTATGCGACTGGAGTGGAGGGCTTGTTGTACCTCTTTCAACTCTGCTTCAATTCTTTCATACATGGTCTATTGTTTGGCTTCATTGCACTGTAATATATCTTCTGAGGTATCTAAGACAATGATGATGATGAAATATATATCATCCATCGTGAGCACAGTCTGCATCTATGGTTTAGTACCTTTGGACTTCTTCCACGATGTAGGTTTCGTGGGGGAAACCTTTCTTTTATTGGAGGTCTTAGCTTCTTCAATAGTGTCCCTGGGCAGTGTTACTTTGCCTTGTTTCTACTCGTCTTCTTCTCCTTTGTCTTCTTCTTTGTCTACTTTGTCATCACCTCCCCCTCCAGGTGATTCTGAAGAAGTCTCTTTTGATGCGTTGTTCAGCTTCGATGTCTCTTCCTTTTTCTTCCTTCTTCTACTGTTGGGTGCATCATACTCTTCACGAGTGACCAGAGGAATTCTAATTAGATCGGGGTCGGACATTTCTTCCTGGTCGACTGGTACAAGAAGATCTATGGGCCAATCCTTAGTTATTTCTTCCATGTCCTCCTTAGTGAGCTTGTAGTAAGATTGGAGATCTTCTTTATGTTCATCTCCTCACGCAGTGATATAAATAAAATGTCTATCTATGCGGAACTTCACAAATGGTCTGAACCTGTGCAGGGTATTCGGTGTCATGCGAGGGGAAGACTCAATATCCCTCTTCAACTACAGGTAATAGGTGTGGAACACCGCGTTTGACTGCCATTTTTTAGCCATGTTGCTCAAATACCAGAGTGTGGTGAACTTCACAGCTAAGGGTTCTGATGGCTCATTATCAGGGAAGGTCGCACCTTCTGACATATCCCAAGAAATGAAGGCAATGAGGATCAATAGCCAACTGAAGTGGAACTCGTAGCCATGATCTTGAGCTTCGCGAAAGTCTTTCTCTAACTGGTTGATGAGGAAGCTCACCCAGTTCATTTGTATCCCTTCCACGCATTTTCCTGCGAGGTCGAAAACATATCCTGTCACCTGCGTGGGTCTTTTCTTCCTTACTAGCTTACCAACAATCAACTGATAGGCTAAGCACACTGTGCCATTCTAAATGGAGGCTAACTTGTATCCCCGCTTCCCCTTTTCCACATCTCCATAGGTGTCTTTGATTGTCTGCGCCAGGGTGCGATATGCAACCTTCCCTAGATAAAATTCTTGTGGGTCTAGTCCTTACATGCTTAATCCGATGATCTGATGGATCAGCGCTGGATCGACTGCGATACATCTTTCCAACCATAGGTAACCACCATGGAAGCACGGCAACAGGAGTTTAACACATGCGTTAACCTCCTGGTTCCTTCCAAAGTGGGGTATCTTCATTATGTTCAAGATGGTGGACCTCGCGATGTCCATGGTCCACGACTGGGGGATGATATTCAACTTCTTCCCCTTTGTCTTAGTCAAATACTTGTATGGTGCGAGCATGCCATAGTTCTTGTGGTCTCCTAATTTATAGTCGATGATCTTCAAAGTCGGAATCCTCTCCAACTACGGTCTGACTGCGCATATCCCCTTCGAGAGGTATGCAGTGATGATTGTGTAGTCGAAGTCCCTCGGGACGTTGTCACGACTCACTGTGCCAGCTATAGGTGGGATGTAGTTGGGAAGGATAGATGGGATGAGCTTCACATTCTCTAATTCATCATGATGCTTCGCTCGTTTCTCTGTCACAGCTCGGGATGGTCCAGATCCATGAGCAGTCGATGGGGATGCTTGCACTCCTCTCGTCAACTAGGCTTGGATGCCTGCAAACATCACCTTCTCAGCCATGAGGTCTATTAGGATCTCTTCGATAGATTTTTATACTACGCAAATTTCTTCCAACATGCACACTCAAGATCTGATATCTTAGGTCGGCGAACAAACACTCAATGTAACAGAACAAATGGCGAGGTCTCAATAATCACTGCGTGAAAGCATCTAATTCTCTGTGGGCTTGGATAATCACAATTGGAAAAATTGTTCTCGGTGCAATGCTTGATGGGATAAGTGGACAATGTCATAACAGACTCTTCCAACGGGCAAGAACGCCTCAATCAATGCTATTCCATCCGTTATGGCGCGGTCCCAACGGTCCAGTGGTGAACGTTCCGGTAATAACTATTTTTCCAGCTGTTCTGGAGCGTCATTCTAACGGTCGGGATGCCTCCAACGGTCATATTGCTTTGTCACGGAGAAGTGCCAATTTACGTTGTTTTGATATCCCGACGAAGTTCCAGTTCTGCAAACCTTCTTTCTGCGGAGTCCTCCTTGGAATTTCCTGTAACTTTTCTAACTTTTCTTTCTTCTTACTGAGCTTTCTGGATTTCTTTCCTGAAATATGAGTCACTGGTTTCCTCTTTCCATTATCGTTCGTATCTCCTCTTGGCATGGTAACTTAGCACTGTGGAGGGTCTTTCATAGGGTTCGAGGGTAATACTTCTTCTCTTTCTGGGGTAGGTGCTCTACTCTCCTGTACAGACATGTGTTTCAAGTCTTCTTGTGTTCTTTCAACTTCGACTTCTAGATCTCTGGTCCTTAGTAGATTCGACTGGTCCTCTTGTTCTTCTACTAAGTGTACTATTCTCCTAGCCACAAAATCTCTTATTTCTTGTTTTTTTTGTTCTAGATCCTCCTCTTCTCGTTTCCTTCGTATCTGATCTTCTCAATTCAGGTTTTTCCTAGCAAAATAGCAAATGGGGCGTTGTTCTCAAAAAATTTAACGATCTCAAATTCTTCTTCTGTCGAAGTGCCATGAGCACTGATAGGTATCTGGGTAAGTATTCCACATAGGGTTATTATATTTCTTCTAAATAATCCTATTCCTCCCAATGAAGGAACCATAGTGGGTTTTCCCAAAATTTCCCAAGTTCTCTCTGTCATGATATTCACCTGTGTTTCCTCATATAGGACACAGTCTATGCCAAAGTCTCATATTCTTGTTTCAATGCATTCCTTCTCTTTTAGGATCTCCGGTAAGTTGATATCTCTATGATCGTTCAGGGTTTCTTTCATCTGTAATAATATAGTCTTTGATTATTTCTGGGGTTCTATCATATCCTTAGTTTGTTGGCTTGTCTCATAGTTTTCTTGTCTCATATTCATCTTTTCAACTTTGGAAATCATTCTAGGGCAGTCCAAAACTTCATGTCCAGTACCCTTACAACAAAGGCAAATAAGACCTCTACCAGGGCATTCCTTAGCAAGATGTCCCAGTCTTCTGTAACTATAAAAAAGAGTTAACCCTCTTTTTCTCTTGAACGATCCCCAACCTTTCTTGTACTGTGCACTGGGATCACAGTGGTGGGTCTGAAACAAATTCTTTCTAAGATCCTGCATCCACTTGTTAGTCCAACAATTCTTTCTATGCATAGGAATAACCTATCTTTCATTATTTCTATTAGATCTATTCATATCAAATCTTCTTTATTCTAGTTGTACCCTAGTTTCCAGACTAGGACCGAATCTATTAAACATACCTAGATCCATTCTTTCGAAATAAAAAAATTCACTTATCTTACCTTTATCGGAGCAAAAAGATTCAATATCTTACCTCTTTTCTTCAGATCAGACTTCTCTTCTTAGGATAGAGTTTCACAAGTTAAGTATAATATTGTGTACTAGGGTAGCAGATCTACGCATAGAGCTTTCTCTTTTTTTCATTTCCCATCAATCACAGTTTCAGGTCCCGACAACAGGACCATTTGTTGGCATAGGGGCAGACCCAGGGTTCAATGCTTCAACAACGCACCAACAAAACCCTAACTACTGGCCCTTTCGGCAACACTTGCGAAGCAGATCAAGTCTCACCCAAGGTAGAGGCAGGGGGGGTTGCAGGACTCAGATGTCTGCAACCTAGCTGGGACACAGTTCTGTGATTACAATACCTTAATAGAGCACTTAGAAGTTAACATTCATTAGCATTTAACCCTTATTTACATTGCAGATTCAAACCCTAATTACAGAGTAGTGCAATATTCCACAAGATCTAATACATTCATCACTTAGCACATAGAAATAGATCAGATCTAGCATTCATTCACATTACTAAGAACTAAGATATTATATCAAATGCATCTAACATATATCATTGCACTAAGCATACATCACATCAATAACATAACAACTATACTGCAGAAAGAAACCACAACACATGATATACGTGGTTCACCCCAGTGTGGGGCTACGTCCACCAACTCTTCTCTTCTTTATTGTCTTCTTTCAATATTCTACAAGCACAAAGCCACAAGAACCCACTCTGCATAGGACAGGAGATTTGCGCACACCTTGCCAGATCCTCCTTCCCCGAGCTAGGTTTAAGCACAAATCCTTCTTACAATCTTCACATAAGCTTCTTACAATCACTTGCACTTAGCTCTACAAGTTCTTAACACATAGTATGCACAAAGCCTCTAGCTTTTCACTAAGCCTGATTCTACTAGATCTCTCCTTAGCACACCGACATCTTCTTACATCGCCTATCTATTTATATATTACAAAAGGGCCTAAACATGGGTAAACCCATGGGCCGACATCCCATACCCATTACATAAACCCTAAACCCAAAAATTCCATAAGAAGGGGTCGAGATCCCGCGATCTCCACTTTGCCTTGCGTTCCGCCTTCGACCAGCCTGTCGAAGTCCCAAAATTGGTCAAATGTGACCAAGGTTCTCCAAAACTTGGTTAAGGGCCAACAATGACTGAAGCTTGTCTAGAAGCGTTGACATCACTAGACAAAGGACTAATTGATTTTGAAGGGAATGTTATTTCTGAAGACTTGGATAAAATTGATATAGCTAAGGATCAACATGATTCCAGAGCGAACAAGGAAGAGGCCCTGATGACCATTCAGAATATAAACCAAAAATAAGAAAATGGATACTGAACCCAAGCTTGCAGTTACAGGTCACATCCCAAGGAGAGAAAATGATACAGGAAAAATTGCCTCAGGTAGAAATAAATTTATACACTTTCGAGGCCAATCAAGCAGTTGAGCCTTCATGGATGGTAGTGAAATTAGTAAGCATATGCATCCAATGCATCGAATATGGGAAGGCAATAATATATGGAAAAAAGTAAGAAAGTGCTACTACATGATTGGATATCAGTGAGAGAACAAATGGAAACAAAGCTATGATGACCAATACGTTGTGCCAAAACATCAAAAAGATCAAAAGACATAATTTTCCCGTCCAACAAATGAAGAGATTTCCAATGAAGCTCATCGTTCTCTATACTCTATTTTCTTATTTCAGACATTTACTATTTTTTAAATTATGATAAGTCCAACCTTTTTGAGTTGAGACAATTTTGTATAAATACATATATTGATGATCTATTGAGGGTTGCTTCTTGCCGATTGTAATAGAGAAAAATCTCCTTATTGAGTATTAATACAAGTGCAGACATAGATTCCAAGTTTTGTTTAATCTGGTTTATGTACTTCTTCTATTTTTTCCATTTCTCGACACTTCTTTAAGCAGTTCCTTGATAAATGTTTGATTTCAATTTAGTACGACAACTACTCTAATTTTATTGCATCAGTAATATTAAGTAAGCAACTTTTCCTTTGCATTTACTGTGAGTAAATCAAGACCTGCTTGTTGTGTGGATTCCTGCATTTTATACTTTATTCAATGTTACACTATCCCTTTTCTTCTACTGCAACAAGGTGAGACTCCTCAGTAATTGATGCCTTGCTTTTTTTTATAGTTTTATGTTTTTCTCTCACTCCATTCAAATATTCCAATTTTGACTCAGACATGAAATACGACCTCTGTGTTTCCATATTGTTATTTTCATTTAAGGAATTTTCTCATATAACTAAGGTAGAAAATCACTTTTAAAAAACACTCTCATAAACTTTCCTAATGCCTGACATTATTCTTTGAGCCTTAAGTTTAATCTCAGGAACAACATTAAGAATAAGTCATCCACATATAGTATTAATATAGCTGGCTCATCATTCATAACCTTGAAGTAAAGGTTAGAATCAACTTTACTTTTGGTAAATCCCAAGCTCATCAGGAAACTAGCAATTATTCCATACCAAGCTCTAGGAGCTTGCTTCAACCCATACAGAGATTTCTTCAACCTACAAACATGAGACTCTCTATCTTCAACTTCAAACCCTCGTGGTTGTTCTATATACACTTCTTCTTCAATAACACCATTTAAGAAGGTTGTTTTCACATCCATCTGGTGTAACTTCCACTTCATTTTGGCTTCAAGAGCTATGATGGTTTTGATAGAAGTGTATCTGGCTACGGGAGCGAATGTTTCTTCATATTCAATACCTTCCTTTTGATAAAATCCACGAGCCACAAACCTTGCCTTATGTTTTTCTATACTTTCGTATGTTCCATGTTTTATCTTGTATATCCATTTGGAATATGCCAAATCTTTGTTATTTGGTATGGGAACTACTTCCCATACATCATTCTTTATAATGGACTGGTATTTTTCTGTCATTGCATTCATCCATTCTTTCTTTTGAATGGCTTCTTCAAAGAAAGTAGGTTCATTTTCTATGAGATCACACATCAAAGCCATACAGTTGGAAAATGGCTTAGGTTTCTTTCTTTGTCTCATGGTTCCTTATGGGGCACCATACTTCTCTGCATCTTGAATAAGTTATCTTTCCCAAGATGGATTTATCTTGTGAGAGATATTCATACGGGAAGGTTCTTTAGATTCTATCATATCATGAACTTTTGGAATCTCATCAGGGGTAACTGCAACTTCCCTCACTAGTTCTGCAACTCTGGTATCTACAAGTTCTTCTTCATATACTTCTTCAAGTTGACATTTCCTTGATCTTTTGAGTGTTGCATCTTCATCAAAGGTTACATATATATTGATCTCAATATGATGGTAACCTGGTATGTAAATTTTGAAGGCCTTATAGACCTCACAACATCTAAAAGAAATTCCCTTCTTTCATGAAGGATCCAACTTAGTTCTCTTTTTTTTGGAATGTGTACAAATACTGGACATCCAAATATTTTGAGATGGCTTACTTCTGGGTTCTTCCTGGTGAACATTTCTTCGGGAGTTTTGAATACATGTACACTATGGGATAATATGTTTTGGACATATACTGTTGTTCTTACTGCTTCATCCCATAAGTGCATTGGAAGATATTGATCGTGAATCATAGTCTTTATTGCTTCCATAATTGTTCTATTATTTCTTTCTGCTACACCATTTTGTTGAGGATTATAGGGAGTGGTGAGATCCCTCTTAATCCCGACATCTTTGTAAAAGCTTCCAAATTCATTTGAAGTGTACTCTCCTCCATTGTTTGACCTAAGTATCTTGATTTTCCTTTCGGAGAGGTTTTCTACAAAGGCTTTGAATTCCTTGAACTTTCCAAGTACTTCATATTTTGATTTCAACAAATAAACCAAAATCTTACGAGATTAATCATCAATAAAGGATACATAGTATACATACCCTCTTAGAGAGTTTGATGGCATTGGATTGCATACATCTGAGTGGATAAGTTCCAATATTCCTTTTGCTTTATTGTCGCTCTTTGGAAATGGATTCTTTATGTTATTTCCTTGTGCACGTCCCTTTCATACACCTTCATGATCAAACTTTAATTCTGGTAAACCTGTAACTACCTTTCTTACATATGGTAAGGCTTTGTAGTTGATGTGAGCTAGTCTTCTATTCCAAAGTTCACAAGGACTTTCAGTAGAGTGAATTAAGGCTACATCTGAGTGACCTTTTAACTTGTACAATCCACCTTCTTTTGTTCCAATAACAATTGCATCTTCTATGGTTTTTTCTTTAAGCCACACAAGAACTTCACCATATATGAATGCAACCATGAAACCTTTCTTATCTAGAGATGAGATATAAAGTAATATATTTTTCAAACCTGGTACATAAAGTACATCCTTCATTCTCATTGGAGTTCCCGAATCAAGTTTGTAGGTGGATTTCCCATTCCTTTGATAGGGTATTGATAATCATCTCCAAGTGAAACTTTCTTGG